>JASDQU011102731.1:0-13923 GCA_032191745.1 Picea mariana
AGCAACAGAGCAGGAGAGGAAAAAAGCAGAGCAGGGAAAGGTTGGGCAGGAGGTTGAGCTCTGAGAAGAAAAACTAGGAAATAATGAGCCATTTGGAGCCGCTGGAGCAATTAAAATAGGTCAAGGAGCTGGCGAGGTTCCATAAATGGCCGCACGCGCAGAGTAAAGGCCCAGTGAGGTCCGTCAAAAGGATCTGAAGGCAGAGCAGGGTGCACTGAGAGTAATGGTGCCCTGCCTAGAGCGAGTTGAAGTTAAATTCATGAGGCAGGTGGGAAGGAGTGGCACACAGTCGTCACGTGGTCGGGGCCACAGAGGATCTCTCCTAGCTGGTCCGCTTGACGCGTGTGCTCTACTAGCACCCCATCCACAAGAAAGGGAAAAAAAGCGACGGAGTACAGACACGTGGGTAGGAAGTTGAAGTACATGGGTACATGGGCAAAAAACGGAAAAAATAGTGGTAATGTTTGTTACATAGGTTTGTTGACAAAAAACACAAAAAAAATTAGCATTCCTAGCTTATTTTTCTTTAAAAGAAGGGATCGTGGACACAATAGAAATTGAAATTTATGAAATGAAAGGTTCCTGGACAGGATAATTTATACACAAAATATGTAATTTTACAAAGCGGAGCCGTCATTCAATACTTAACCAGTTTTTGGATGGCGGGTTCTTGGGATGTCGGGTTCAAAATTGGGCTTCTGTTCTTCCATGCCCTACAAAAAGCACTGATAGTTCCGCGATATACAAACTGACAATCGGGCTTGTGAACTATTAGAATTTTAAGGGCATCATGTCCAAAAAATCTAGCATTCCCGAAATAGTATTCTTTACATACGTTCGTGGACAAAAAACACAAAAAAATAGTAGTAACGTCTATTACATAAGTTCGTGGAGAAGTGTTTGGTGCAAAATTGACATAGGTTCATGAATGCTACTTGGCATACAAATTGACATACTAATTCGCGAATTAGTTTTCTTTAAAACAAGGGCTGGCGGATACAAAAGAAATTGAAATTTATCAAGTTATAGGTTCTTGGACAACATAAATTATACATATGAAATTTGTAATTTTATAAAGTAAATATTTACTTTTATAGATACGAAATATGTACTTTTATAAACTATGGGAAAGAGATTCCATATGTTTTTTGGATCGCGGGTTCTTAGGCTAGCACGCTAAAAATCGGGCTCTGTTGTTCCTTGCCCTACAAATAGCACCCAGAGTTCCACGACATACAAATTGACAATTGGAGTTGTGGACTATTTGAAATTTAAAGGCGTACGTATGCTACAAAAAAACTAGCATTCCCAAACTACTTTTCTTTAAAAGAAGGGCTCCTGGACACATGAAATTGAAAATCATGAAATTGTAGGTTCCTGGACACCATAAATTATAGATACCAAATATGTAATTTGATTAAGTAGATATATAGAACATGCGAGCTATTGGACTGGCCGGCTGAAAATTGGGCATGTGTTGTTATGTGCGCTACAAGTAGCACCCAGAGTTCCGCGGCATACAAATTGACAATCGGACTTGTGGACTAATTGATATTTAAGGGCCAACGTTTGTAACATAGGTTCGTGGACAAAAGCATAAAAAAACTAGCAATACTAAATTAGTTTTCTTTAAAACAAGGGCTCCTAGACAAAAGAATTGAAATATATGAAATTATAGGTTCGTGAACAGGATAAATTATACATATCAAATATGTAATCTGATTAAGTAGATATATAGAGCATGCATGGAAGCTTGATTCCGGGTTGTCGGGGTGCTAGGATGAAAATTGGGCCTCTGTTGTTCTGTGGCCTACAAATAGCACCGAGAGTTCCACGATATACAAATTGACAAATGGTCTTGCAGACTATTTGAATTTTTGGATCGTGGGTTCTCGGGCCGGTGGGCTGAAAATCGAGCTTCTATTGTTCCGTGGCCTACAAAAATCAAATATGTAATTTGATTAAATAGATATATAGAACATGCACGAAAGATTCATTTCGGGGTGTCGGGGTTTCGGGCCGAAAATTGAGCTCTTGTTGTTCTGTGCCGTACAAATAGCACCAAGAGTTCCGCGATATACAAATTGACAAGTTGTTTTGCGGACTATTTGAATTTTTGGCTCATGGGTTCTCAGATTGGCGGGCTGAAAATTGGGCTTTTGTTGTTCCGTGGCCGACAAATAGGAAACCAAAGGCAAAGGGAAACCGATTTTTTCAAGTATTGTACACTTGTCATTAGGCAAAGGGAAACCAAACAGTTTTTGTAACAACTTCTTTAAGAAGAATACAAAGAGTCATTCATAAGTTACAAACTATTGTATAAAAGAGGGAAGACACTCATTTTGTAGCATGATCTTCAAGTGATGTATAGACCCAGGAACTAATTCAAGAACTTATACTTTGTTAATGAATATCGATAAGCCCTCAGGGTCAGTTTTTTAAAGAAAGAAGAATTACGTGTGAGGTTGTCTTTGTTGTGAACTATTTCAAGTGGAAATGTATGTTGTTCACATGGACTGTAAGAACGCTTGTTTTCTTATGGATTAATCTTATGCATTCTATGTTATTTTGTACCTTTAAGTATTCTTTCACATATCTTTAAGTCCTAAAATTGTTGAGTTGTTAATGTATGCATGGATATAATTTATATTGTTCTGGTTTTAAATATATGTATGCCCTTGTTTATGGTTCTGCACTTCTATTTCAGTTATTTGTGTGGAAGTTCTATGCAAAATTCGGTCTCATTTACACTTCATCGGTTATTTTAGTGGGCTCCTAGCTAGGATAGGTTAGAATAGATTAGTAATAGATTAGTTTGCTTTCAATACATAGTCTTCATCTACATATTTACATTGCATATATATTCATCATCCATCTACCTCTAACAGTTTTTAGGCAAATTTAGACCCGTCAACATGGGGTTAATATATTGAATTAATCTCTCGTTATGATTTCTCTTAACACTATCACACATGAAAGAAAACATGCAACTCAAATTTGAAATATCATTATAACTATTGATTTATATATATAGAATGATTAATGAATAATAATATTAATGTTTTTTGAATGCATAAAAAAACTATAGATATATATAGATATGAAGTCATGTAGAATAAGCATAACCTTTATCAAAGTAAATAATAATAATATCAAATTGATATATGAGACTTTATTTGTAACTTATAATTATTACAATCAATTATTTAAATGATTTCTTTAAAATATTATAGATTTCCATATCAATCAAAACTACAATAACCATAAATTATAATTTAAACATATCATACAATATCCAAATAATTATAGTTTAAAAACATCCTACAGCATCAAATAAATGTAGTGAAGTGATTTGAATGTAGAGGTAGTAAAGTTTGACATCATGAAAGTTCCAATCGGAGGGAATTACGACGACACGTCCTCCTCCTTATCTGAGGGCATATTGACGATTTTGTAAATTTTAGATATTGATGATTTTTGAAGCATGGAGATGAAGCCAAGCTCATAGGTGTTGTTGGTACAGATTGGGAGAAACGAGAAACGAAGGCTAAAGTGTTATTGCGGATGTCTGTCAAAGACAGTATAATTCCACACATTAGAGACTGTAAAACGTCCAAGGAGTCCTAGGAAATATTGAAAGGTTTGTATGAAACCACAAACTCAAATAGAATTTTGTTTTTGAAGACTAAGTTACTATCAATAAAAATGGAAGCAAATGAAAATATTACCACCTATGTTTCTAGAATTAAATATTTATGTGACCAGCTAAGTGCAATTGGTGAGAAAGTTTCAATTCTGACATGGTAACTATTACATTAAAAGGGTTAATCAGAGATTATCATGTCTTTATTTCAAGTTTAGGAGGTAGAGTACAGCCACCTACGTTTTCTGAATTGGCAGGGATTCTTCTACAGGAAGAAGAAAGAATGAAGGTGTTTGAGATGGACTCTCATACTTCAGAATTGGCGTTAGTAGCCAAAGGGAAACAACGATACAGGGGCAAGCCATGGGACAGAAACAAAACAAGCAAGTTTCAACCAAGGAATAGAGGTATGACTCAATCAAAATTCGATGCACATAATAAGAAAAATGATGATTGTTTTTATTGTGGGAAACCTGCTCATCATGCTAAAGATTGTTATAAAAGGAAAGCTAATGAATCCAAACAGAAGTTCAAAAAACATAATGGAAATTATGTGAACAGTGACACCTCTATCAATGATGGTTTTAGGAATCTAAAGTTGTTTATTTCCAAAGCTGCATTATCCGCAAAATCTGATGATGAAAGTGCATGGTTCATAGATTCAGGAGCCTCAACTCATATGTCTTGTAACAAAGAATGGTTTGATGAATATCATGAGAGCACAGATGATAGACACATATATTTAGGAGATAACATATCTCATAAGATTCAGGGATATGGAGTAATATGTGTGAATTTACCTAATGGGAAAATGAAACAAATTCACAATGTGTTGTATGTTCTAAGCATCAAAAAGAACTTGATATATGTTTCCACAATAACTGATCAAAATTTGAATGTAGAATTTATGCAGTCTAAATGTTTTGTGAAGGATATTCAGAATCATTATAAAGTCATAGCCACAGGAGCAAGAATTGGAGGTTTTTATAAGCTTGATGTAACAAGGGGCACTCATCAAGCATTAACATCTACAACAATGTCAACAGTTGAGCTATGGCATCGCAAGTATGGACATCTTAATCAAAATGAATTAGTGCTACTTTAGAAGAAATTGATGGTTGAAGGACTTTCTGTTTTGAAAAATGAGCATATAGAATGTGAAGCTTGTGCACTAGGTAAACAACATAGGGAAGAATTTCCAGTGCATAAAGAGAAGAAACAGAAAAAGATAATTGAATTAATACACACTGATGTCTGTGGTCCCAAGCAAACCATGTCACTTGGAGGTGCAAGGTATTTTCTTATATTTGTTGATGACAGATCTCGATTTACTTGGGCTTATTTTATAAGGAAAAAGAGTGATGTATTTGAATATTTTAAGGAGTTTAAAACTATGGTGGAAAAGAAGACAGACAAATGCATCAAGATTCTAAGATCTGATCAAGGTGGAGAATATACCTCGGGAGCTTTTGATAGCTACTGCAAGAACAATGGGATCATTCAACAATTCACTATGTCTCATACACCACAGCAAAATGGTGTAGCCGAAAGGAAGAACATGACATTAGTGGAATGTGCTTGCAGCATGTTGAAAGGTAAAAACACTTCTAATGGTTTTTGGGCAGAATCCATTAATATTGTTGTTTATTTGAAAAATAGAAGTCCAACTAAGATTCTAGATCTGAAAACGCCTTTTGAAGTCCTTTATGGATATAAATTTGAAGTTGGTCATTTAAGAATATTTGGTTCCAAGGTGTTTTCTCATATTCCAAAAGATGAGAGAAGAAAACTTGATGCAAAATCTGTTAAGTGTATATTCATTGGTTATTGTGATGATCATAAGGCATACAAGTTGTTTGATCATAGTGCCCATAAGTTGATTGCAAGCAGATATGTGATTTTTCATGAGAATACAGATGATGAGATAAGTAAAAACGATGTTTGGTATACTCCTTATGACAATTATGCTCATGTAAAAGTTGAGATAGATGATGAACAGGAACAGGTACAAGAACAAGAACAGGTACAGGAACAAAGTGGAAGCAGCATAGATACTACAGACACTCTTGAGTCACCCAGAAAGGATCTTACGCCATAGAGAAAAAGAAATGAAAGTGGTGGAACTCAAAGGAAGTCATCACAAACAATTCAGGTACCTTCTAGGTATAAAGATTATGCATTGATGACACAAGTAATGAATGTTGTGGAACATGTTACTTATGAACAAATGCAATGAATGAAGAATATGAATCGGAAATGAAGAATGAAACATGGGAATTCACAAAACTTCTTGAAAACAAAGTTCCCATAGGATGTAAATGGTTGTATAAAACCAAATTTAATGCAGATGGAAGTGTTGACAAATACAAGGCTAGATTAGTTGCAAAAGGGTATTCACAAAAGGAAGGAATTGATTATGAGGACACTTTTTCACCTGTAGCTAAGTTAAATACAATTAGAGTCATGATTGCATTAGCTACACAACACAATTGGAAAATACATCAGTTAGATGTTGAATCTGCATTTCTGAATGGTGATTTAAAAGAAGAAGTTTATTTGGTTCAGCCTGAAGGATTTATAAAGAAAGGACAAGAGGATCTTGTGTGTAAACTAAAGAAAGCTCTATATGGTTTGAAACAAGCACCTAGATCTTGGTATACTAAGATTGATTCATTCTTTGCACAGAAAGGTTTTGTGAAAAGCAAAAATGATCCTAATTTGTATGTCAAAAAGGATGAAAATGGGAATGTTGCTTTGGTATCTTTATATGTTGATGATTTGATTATAACAGGCAGTGCTTCTCACTTTATTGAAGATATTAAAACTCAATTATCATAGATGTTTGAAATGAAGGGTCTTGGTGAAATACATTATTGTTTAGGTCTGAAAATATGGAGAGAAAATGGTAAAACAATGGTCACTCAAAGTAAATACACAAGGGTAATACTGGGAAGATTCAATATGAATGAATGCAAGGTAGAGTCAATACCTTTAAAACATAATGCAAAGTTATCTAGTGTTGATGAAACTAAAGAGGCAAATGGTACTTTGTATCGTTAGTTGGTGGGAAGTTTGAACTATCTCACTACTACCAGACCAGACATAGCATATTCAGTCAACATCCTTAGTCAATTCATGGCTAAGCCACTTGAAAGCCATTGGGTAGCTGCAAAGAAAGTCCTTCAATATTTGAAAGGAACTGCTAATTTTGGTATTATGTATACTGATAATTGTGATGTTGAGTTGGCAGGTTACTCTAATTCAAATTGGGCCGGAAATCCCGATGACAGGAAATCAACTTCAGGATATGCATTCAACATAGGTACAGGAGTTGTGTCATGGAGCAGTAAGAAACAACTCACTGTTTCTTTTTCGTCAACAGAAGCTGAGTACAAAGCTCTATGCAATGCTACGTGTGAAGTTGTTTGGTTAAGGAGAATTCTTGAAGATATTGGTAATAAGCAAATGAAGCCTACTGTTCTCAAATGTGACAATCAAAGTTCTATTAAATTGGTACACAACCCAATTTATCATGCTAGAACAAAGCATATTGAAATCCAACACCATTTTGTAAGAGAAAAGATATAGTCAAAGGAAATTGACTTAATCTATTATAATACCACTAATAATGTGGCTGACATCTTTACCAAACCTCTTTGATTCCTCTTTGATTCCAAGGGCCCCCATGGGGGGTCTTCCCCTCTTGAAGAAGATGACGTTCCCTCTATTGATGAGGCGTATTACGGAAAAACTAAATTCAAGGATGCTCTTAAAAAGGTGGGGGTGGTCACTGACTTTGGAAAGGATGTGACATAATTGTTGATCATCATATTCAAATGCATCAAGATTTCAAAGCGATAAGAAGGCTGTATAAGTATCTATAGGCTTCAAAATGGAAGCCTCATGAGAGCACGGTGTTACAAATTTGGATTCCAGATGATGGGTGGCATCATGCACATTCATGTGTCATCCACGATGTTGACGGCATTTTCAAATCAAGGCTAAAGGTATTGGAAAGCTGGTACCATGAGCCATTGTTGCTTGAATTCTTCTCCAATTCTCTGGGTGTACCCAGCCATCCACAAATGGAAGACTACTTTTCCCTGTGGCGGGAATGGACAGGGAATTCTAGCCATCGTATACTGAAATCAGAATGTTGTTTGGTTTGGAAGCATATTGTACAAAACTGGTCATGTTCCTCCTTGCATATAAAGCAATATCTTGAAACCAGTGGTCTCTGTAAAGTGCCAGTATGCACAGATAATGGAGATATTCATCTTTGTAGCAGAGACAAAGCATTTGTCCCTGATGACTTGCAGTCGAAAGAATTGTTCAAAGGTTTAGCAAGAATAAATTTTACTTGGCAGCCAAATCCTTCTATTCCTGAAATACCTCCAAATCCTTCTATTCCTGAAATACCTTTGGATTTGTTGTTTTCAATTTATAATCATATTGGGGTTAAAAATCTATCACAAGCGGTCAGCAGAATGGAGATCTCTGCTCCAGAGAATATGCCTTTGGAAAAGCTTGCGCAAGGGGAGGGTATATTGGGGATGGGATTGTACAAAATACTTGTTGCATATCTTGCAAAGCCTTCCTTCAAAATTCCAGCTAATAAGAGACATCAACTTGTTAAAGCGCTTATGGATTGTCCTGTCTATGGAGTGAATGAACCACTCATGATGGAGTATTCTCTGTTATTGGAAAAAGAAACCGGTGAGGCAGAGAATGTTCAAGAGAAAACAGCAAGAATGGTGCGATGGGAAAAGAAAAAAAAGCGGTTACTCATGCAAAAACCTAATCCTCACAATGAAAAGGCAATGATGTTGTTTGCCACTACTTTTGCTGAGGTAGTCTCAGATGGTCTGTTAGTAGAATTTCCTGATTTAGTGGCAGGACTATGTGAGATAATTAAATTTGGGTATCTTGTATCTTTTAACTTGGAAGCAGTGGATGTCATGCTTCAGAGTAAGAATTTTCAGTTGTTTATGGAGGACGAGCACTTCCTTTCTTCTATATTTCCGAAAAGGTTTTCTGTCTCAGAATCATCCACATCTGCATGGAGGGTTGGTGAGGGGGTTACATCGAGCAAGAGGAAGGGTGGCGCTGAGGACGGGCAATCTCCAACGACTATGAGGCTCGCAAGGCCAATTCAACAACTTCCAGTTTTTAGCGACAGAAAGTCGTTCGGCCCTGCAAGTTAAAGAATAACACCTGTAATGTGAATAGTGCTCATAAACCATTTATCATGTACTCAATTAAAAAAAAAAAATTCCAATCAGACAAGTTGACATTGTGAATGCTGTTCTATCAGGGATGTAAAAGTTGAGTTGATGCGCGTTTTTAAAATTTTGGATGCGTTTTAAGATCAGAGATGTAAAAAACCTGTAATACTTTTGACTCGATAACGTTTTGAATGCGAGTATGGATAGATTACAGCACTAACAAGCAATTCAAAAGGCTTATTATCAATATTTTGTATCCTGTGTTTTTAATTAATATCTTGTTTTATTTTACTCGCAGAAGAATTGTGAGATGCCTTTATTCTCTTTTCGATTTAATTTTAAGCATTTTAAAACTTGCTTAGGCTTTTTTTCTTCATTTGAAAAATGGGGAGATGCACATTTTGAAGGTTTACTTTGTTTTAAAATAAACGGTTTTAAAAATTTAACGTGAAAATAAGCTACGAAGTTACATATTTTGAAATTGGCTTGGCCATGTAAGATATTCTTTTCAAATTCGACCAACTTATTTTTTCTTTTTTATTATATTCATGGATCACTTTTACCATTACACAAATTTTGAAGTTTGAAATTGGAAGTCGAATTATATGAGAAACACGTACTAGTTTCTGAAACGGGTATGTCCTTCAGTTAAACATGGCAATAAAAGATATAAAACTATAAATACATAAAAAATAGTTTTAGAAAATAATATATGGTTTTGATATAAAATAAAATTCCAGAATGTTTCCTCTGTTTTGTTGTTATCAAAGTCAAATTAAAATCTAAACACCAATCATAATTATCAAAGGCTTTGGATGGATGCTAGCGATTGAAATACGTTTTTTAGAGGGGCCGAAACGCGGATGTTTCCTGGCTTTTATAGGGTCAAAACGCAAGGAGATCAAGGGTTTCCTGCAACTTAACAACCAGAGTAGATTACAGTTGTTATCAGATATTCAAGCTCTACAGCTAGCACAAACAAAAAAATTATATGTGCAAGACCCTCTCTGTACACCTGAATAAAAATTCATTTGAACTTTCTTTCTTGTTTGTGTTTGCATGGGCAATGGGGAAACTAAGATTCATATTCACTACAACTGACCAGAAAATTGTCATGAGTTCCTTTTCCTTTGTTTGGCATTTTTCCACCCATTGCCAAAGAGGGGAGCTGGGCAGTTATTTAGAAACAACCTCCCTCGTTTACTAGCCTAGTATGGTTAAACTTCCACCATTCCTCAATCTTAATGTTCAACTTTTCATGGTTTTATAACTGTGCGTTAAGTCTTAAATTGGTATGTAGTTCAATCCTGCCTATGTGCAGAAAAAAGAGATTAGTTTGAATACAAGTATGAAGCACGAAACCAATGGTGGCCGTAAGTTGTCTGTCGGAAGCGAGCTCGTTTCCTTGTGATAGAAAATTTGATACTTGTAAAACCCATCGGACGTTGGCGTTGGCTTTGGGTTGGCAATGAATCAGTTGGCCAGGATCTAGGAGATGAAGGATCTAGGAGCAATGAAATAAAGCTTGAACATAGAAGTACACAGATAAAGGAACAAATGGTAAGTTGTGGTTGTCACAAATTTATGGTGAAAAATTGATGAAGTTCAGTATGAATATTGTGAAACTTGTAAATATCTTTTTACTTTTTCATTGTAAGCTTTTGGTAGCAAGGAAGAAAATGAATATAAGCATCGTGTACAATATAGTAGGAAGGTTGATGTTGTTAGAATAAAGCTTACTTTAGTAAGAGATAACTATGACTTTTGAGTTTCAAGTGTGACTGTTGTAACTGTGAGTTTCTAGGTTTACTATTTTTAGCTAATCAGATCCATTTGTTTATTAAGTAATACAAACTATTCTTTGTGTGTGAATCTTGTGCAATGGCTTCCCTCTCAATTTCTAAGTTGGTATCAGAGCTGGTTCTGGCTTAGACTCCTTCGTGGGAGGGCCAAGAATATGTGAAAGACTAAGAGCTGATCCTCTGCACATATTTTGCTTAGAGAGTGTTGAATTTCTGAATTTTCTGTAGAAGTGTAAGAATAGATTTATTTTGTGAGTGTGTTTTGTTGTTTGTCTTGTGAGGAGTGTTGACCTGCGATTTGATGTGCCATTTCTTTTGGTCGCTGCTGAGTGGAGATAAGTATTGATCGAGTCACTGCCAACGGAGAGAGAAAATCGCTGCCAGATTTAGAGAAAATCACTGCCAAAAATTGAGCCCACGTCAAATATCATTACCGAGAGGAGGAGGTCGTCTGTTGCATTCGCCGCGAGAAGAAAAAAACATCTAACGTTTGAAGAAAGGAGAAGATACTCTGTTTAAGTTAAAGAAGAGGAGATCTTCGTTGTGAAGCAAATTTAAAGAAAGTCGACTATGTGAAGGAGCCGAGGGAGGAATCTGCGTGAAGGAGCTGAATCCACGTGAAAGAGCTGAGAAGAATGCTTTGCCGCCTTAGAAAAAAATTTGTTGCATGGTTATTAAATTTAATCATAGAATGCATGGCACTAGCATTATAAATGATGTTTAAGTCAACGATGTGGTCATACTTCTTATTTTTTATTATTTTGAAGGTGATGTAAATTGTAGTTTGATGTTATATATATTATGTGTGGTGTGTGGTGAGTTTAAAGTTTTTATATAAGTGTTTATGTAAAAATAAGAACTTGTATCTTGATGCAAGATGATAGCTCCAGTTTCAAGTACAATGTTTTTATTGGAAGTCACCTTGTGTAAAGGAATGTTGAAGACATTCAATATCCAAACTGTTCTTCTATATACTGAAGGATAGCCGAAAGCAAAAATCCAAGAGATGAAGGCAAGTTAATATAATGCATCAATAATTGGCACCTTTTATCATGGAAGCCCCGATGAGCCGAGTTGTCAAATTGTCCAGTATACAAGTGCAAGAAAGATGGTCAGAGGCGTTTTGACTTTAAATGTGTCGATGGAAAGCTCAAAGAAGAGGAAGAAGAAATAGCGGAAGCCGTGTGATTGCGGAGTGAGTTTTAGTGTTGAGGAAGACCAGATAGACAGACAAATGAAAGTTCTAGTGTTGTAATCTTTTGTGTTGTAATTTATAAAGCAAACATTAAGGGAGGGTGTTAGAATAAAGCTTACTTTAGTAAGAGATAACTATGACTGTTGTAACTATGAGTTTCAAGTGTGACTGTTGTAACTGTGAGTTTTTAGGTTTGCTATTTTTAGCTAATCAGATCCACTTGAGTATATGTAACATCCATTTGTTTGTTAAGTAATACAAACTATTCTTTGTGTGTGAATCTTGTGCAATGGCTTCCCTCTTGATTTCTAAGTAATGTTTGCCATGGGATGTTCAAGTATTTCATATGGAGTTGGTGTTGTTAATGGACACATGGAAAAACCAGATAAAGAGCATGAAAATGGGTGCTTTGGAAGTAGAGTATCACCTACAGCGGTTACTTGTGATTATGTTGATTCAATAGAAATGGACTGGTCCATATTGGATTAAACTGTATAGATACATTCATGCAACCAGTATTGTTAGAAAAGTTGTGGTGGGTTTTGTCTTCGGAAAAATGATATTAATTTGTTAGAAAAGATATCATGAAAATTGTTGTCAATGTGAAGATTATTGAATTGTGACAACACATACCTTTTCACTTACAATTAAGAGAACTCTTAAACTTTTGGTTTTCCATTGCCTTAAAAACTCTGGAGTTATTTCCTATTTAAATGTAGAAGCCAACATTCTTGATACTTGTAAACTCATTTTTCAATTTAGCTAAACAATAAAAGATATCATTGGCCCCTATTCTCGCTGTGCCTTCTCTATTCATGTTTGTTGTACTATCTTCTCCATTTCTTTGTTCATTAACTTTAATGTTTGGAGAACACGTTCCAAACACAGAGATCACTTTAATTGGACAGGCCATATTCTAAGCAGAAAAAATTCTTTTATGATGCTAAGTGCACCTACTATGCCTTAATAGTTGAAGCTAGTTCTGAAATTCTCATCAAGAGGAGATTCGAACTATAGCAAGTTGGAATTAGTTTAGCATCACTAGTGAAACCTGGCGCTGCTTTGCATAGAGTGATAATGCATGTTAATTAAAATATATCATGATGTTACTCACAAGAAGTGACGTTGGTCAGGATGCTTGGATATTGTTTGGTCGGGATGCTTGGATATTGTTTTTTTTGGCTGGATATGATCGACATGCATTAAAATGTTTAAAATATTAATAAAATAAATTATTTAATATGATAAATAAAATGTGTGTAAATAAAAAGAATATAAGATTGTTCACTATTATTATTTAATATAGTTTGAGTGGGTCTAATGGTTAAGAACATGTGTTTACCCTTAAGAGGTTACAGATTCAAATTCAGAGGGGGGTAGGGTATGTATACCTTTGTAGATTTTACCAATCAAATCGCTGGGCGGAGGGGGTTCCTTATCCCACAAACAAGGGGGTCTCATACACCAATTTGGTGTGCTGACCGTGACCTTAAAAATAGATTATTATTATTATTGTGGTTTAGAATAAAAATAAATACAAATATATTTTTTTATTTATTTGTGAATTTTTATAACATTGGTATGATTTATGATTTATTTTCAATAGTATTTTAAAATGTGTGTAATTTTGATATTCTATTTTTAATAAGTAATGTTTTTGTTTTATATAATTGAAAAAAATTACATTTTTAATTTTCATATTTTTAAAAGTTATTTAAAAATAAAAATATATATAAATAAAATTAAGTTTATTTCATTTTATTTGGTAAAAATATTATAAAATGGAAGGGTGAATAATCATAGTGTTGATAAAAAGTTTGTTTATAACTTCACTATAATAAATTTTATAAATTTATATTTATCTTTTTAATGATAATAAGTTTTTTATTTAATATAAAAATGATTAAAAATAATTTATATATAAATATTTTGATAAATAAAAATCAAATTAAAATTTATAGTTTTATAAAAATTTATATATAATTTTTTGAAATTAACAAATTTTATGTTAATTTTTTTTTAAATAATTATATTTTCTATTTTAAACTTATTTCAACA
>JASDQU011102732.1:16041-31500 GCA_032191745.1 Picea mariana
AATGGACTTTACCTTTTCTGGGTCCACAAAGATTCCTTCACCGGAAATGATATGACCCAAATAGTGGATCTCTTTCTGGAAGAAGGAACACTTCGACAACTTCCCTTACAATTTGTTCTCTCTAAGGCAGGACAACACTATTCGTAAGTGTTCCTCATGTTCTCTTTCATTCTTGGAATAGATGAGGATGTCATCTAAAAAGACTTGTACAAAACGGTCTAAGTACTTCTGAAATACGCCGTTCATGAGGCTCATGAATACTGTTGGTGCATTGGTCATTCCGAAAGGTACTACAACAAACTCGTAATGTCCAAACCGAGTTCGAAAGGTAATTTTTGGGATATCACCTTCTTTAATTCTTAACTGATGATACCCTGATCGCAAATTGATCTTTGAGAATACCACTGCTCCTTTCATCTGATCGAACAGGTCATCTATTCGCGGCATCGGGTACCTATTTTTCACTATATCATGGTTCAAGTCCCTATAGTCTATACACAGTCGTAAGGATCCATCCTTCTTCTTTACAAAAATTACTGGTGTGCCCTAGGATGAGACACTGGGCCTTATTAGCCCTAAGTCCAGTAACTCTTTCAACTGCATTTGCAATTCACAAAGTTCTGGTGCTGTCATCCGATAAAGAGTCTTGGAGATTGGTTCTACACCAGGTTTTAGCTCAATGGTAAAATCAAGCTCTCTCTCAAGAGGTAACCCTGGTAACTCGTTCGGAAAAACATCCTGAAATTTTGACAATACCGGGTACTGATCCAATGAGGGTCCCTTCCTTTCATTCATTGCTTCCACTACATAAAGTTGACACCCTTGTCTCAAGCATCACGTAACCTTCATAGTTGATATAAAGCGTAACAACACTTTTCTCTGTATGCCCTAGGTCTCTACTGGTCTTCCTTCATCATCGACACAAAGAAGCCTCTTTGCGAAACAATCTACCAAATCTCGATGAGCTGCTAACCAATCCATTCCAATGATTAGGTAATATGCCCCAAGAGTAGTGACATATACCTTCAACCTGGTAGTACACACTCCCAGGTCTACTATACAATTATCAACACTAGGTCCTACCGCTTGTTTTTCCCCCAAAGACATCTCGACTTGTTTAAATTCATCATGCTCATAGGCTACCAACCCACTCTTTTCTAATGCAGATGGTGAAATGAAACTATCTGTCGCACCAGAATCAAACAAAATCTTGACATTAATATGATCTAGCGTACCTAATGAATCCACCACCGTGGATTGATGTTCGTCCTGGCGATTATTAACCACTGCGTAAATCTGGTGGCTGCTACTTGCTCTCCCCATCRGTGCCTTTCCTTCTCTATGCACGAACCTTGATTGTAACTCTGGGCAGTCACACTGTTAATGGGGTCCTCCACACTCCCAACAGGTAACACGAGATTGACCCTGTGCACTGTTATGTGACTGTCTCTGAAATGAGTTCCTTCCCCTGGAACCCCTGCCCCTACTTGCTGTCCTCTGATATGGTCGTGGACCTGTCTACACCATCGACGATGAACGGGGTGCTGCACTCGCTTCCATTGAAATCCCTGCAGCTACTGTCCTTGGCGTGACTCTGTTACCATATGGCAGGTGGCCTTGAGCCCCCTCCCCTAGGAAAATTCCCTGGGGACTTTCCTATGAATCCAGGGCGATGCGGAAATGTTGGTCTTGTACCCCCAGTTAAGTTCATGTGTTCTTCCGTGTAACGCGCATTTTTCACCGCCTCCGCTACTGAAGACAGTTTCCACATCCGCACCATAGCTCTTATCTTAGGGTTCAATCCATAGACGAAGCACTCTGACTGTCATTGGTCGTTATCCATATACGACACATATTTGACCAGTTCCATAAACCTAATCTCATATTCTTCTACAGTTCTGTTTTCCTATACTAGGGCATGAAATGCCCCTACCTATTGTTCCTCGTAGTATGCTGGTAGATATTTCCTTTGGAAAATTTCCTCGAAAAGTTCCAAAGATACTGTGTCTGGGGTAAGGTGCAATTGTCTTTCCAGGTTGCCCCACAAGTTCAAGGCGCTGTCTCTTAACTGAAAAATTGTGATCTTTTCCTTTGAGTTGGACGCATAGTCCCTTAAGTCAAAACACCTTGTCATGCCTTCCAACCATGCTTCCGTGCGTTCACTGGCGCGACCCCCTGTAAACTCTGGAATTTTGATCTTCTGCAATTCTCACGTGATGTCTTCAGGTGGAGGTCCTCCCCCTAAATCCCTTGACGCTTCTGGATTACCCATTCCAGATAGTGGGGGTTCCACTTTAGTTCCTACCCGTTGTCGCCCCTTTAAAGTCTCGTTGATGGCTTCCAACGAGCACAGTATGAGGGCTAGTTCGGGTGATGGTGTTGGTGGCACTGGCGGTGTTGGCGGTGCTTGCGACAATGCTCCCCTTCCTCGATTCCCTTGAGTCCTGACCATCCTGTATGCTTTGACCTGCATCAACCAAAGTTGTTAGGGTGAGTTCTAGGATGTTTCAAATTGGTGCTACTCAAACTAGAAATAGGGTTAGGCATANCCTTGAGTACTGACCATCCTGTATGCTTTGACCTGCATCAACCAAAGTTGTTAGGGTGAGTTCTAGGATGTTTCAAATTGGTGCTACTCAAACTAGAAATAGGGTTAGGCATAAGTTTTCTTTACTTGTCTATAAACAGACATTACTCCATTATGGGATTGGCTAGGTTAGGGTTAGGATTAAGTGTCTAAGCTTGATTTATTTTCCCCTACAAAAATAACTATTGGTTCCCTTACCTTGTAGCTACGTTAGCCTTGCGCCTCACTCGCCACTTCCTATGCTTACTCTCCTAGTGCATAGGCCGCCTCCTTCCCGTTTGTCCTAGTCTAAGCCCTTTTAACTTTTCGCTTACAACTTGATTAAAGTGACTTTCGACATTATGTTTATTAATTTACGCCGAAAGGTGTACACCTATTGACAATGGGCACAATTAATGGTCTTTTAATCTTATTTAACCTTAAACCATTATCTGATGGCTATGCATTGAAGGTGCTAGCATATTCTTAGTCATCCTCCAAAATCAATGGGTCAGATTTATCGTTCATAACTTTCTTGCATTTATCAAGGCATCCGTTAACATGTTTACTTTTTAACATTTACCTAATCACATTAAAAAAAAAATTGTTGTAAGGATATATAATTACCACGTTTAAATGATTAAATAGGATTAAACTGTGGCATCTAAATAATTGTGCACAACTGCCAACCACGTTTCGGTGTTCACCAGCGCTATGTACCTTTTGGTGTTAACCAGCTGCCAGCCACTTTGTAGCTATGCTAGTTTATTAAAAACTAATAATCTAGACTTAACTTAATCCTAAGCTTCAAGCGCCTTAATCAACACACATACATTTTTTTTTTCAAGGCACATACATGGTGCGTTGGTGTTTGGTTGTTCCCTAAGACGCGTTGCTTGGTGGGTGGTCTTGGGTTCAAAACCCCTTGGACCTCTAAAAATTTTCTCTTAACCCTATATTAATCAAACTTAACTAATATTTTATTAAACTAATTAACTTTATTAACTTCATAATTATACTTTAATCGAATCTTTGATTTGATCTTTTTTTTTTTTATCAAATAATATATATATTAAAATGATTTTTAATTAGACTTGAGAGAAGTTTTCAATTTTTTTTTTTTAACATTATTATATCAGGATTAAAATATTATATATTTTTCAACTTAAAACTAATTAAAATATTTATATATATATAAAATAAAATTTTATAAATAATTAAAATATAATATATACGACTGAAATTAAAATTAAACCAATTTTTAAATAAAAAAAAACTTGTATTGGCAACGTGGGGATTGCATGCCGCCCACTTTCCCCAAGACTCCCAATTCGACAACGTGGGGCTTGCATGTGGCCCACGTGCCCTTCGCTCTTCTTCTTCATCATTGTTCTCATGCAAAAATCTCCTGGGAATCTGATCTGAATCCTCCGCAGCAATGGTTCAGCATTGAGACAAGCTACCGATATTCATTTATTGTGGTGAATTTTGAAAAAAAAATGGCAGACCCAGGTAAAGAGATGAAATTGAACCTGTCTCCTTCTCCTATGCACAGTTTCCCTCTCAGCCTCTCTTTGCAGCTAAACCCTTCTTCTTCCGAGGACATCATGATTGAGGCTCCACATCAAAATGAAGCATACCTCAGGCATTGCAGAAGGTACGGAAGGCGCGCGACTCCGAATCGAATCGGTAACGAAGATATTCGTGTTGTCATTCTGAGAAGCATCGACAGGCAGCTGGAGCAGGCATTGGTAAGTCCTGAAAATCCTTCGATGAAGTGAGTTCTCCTCTTCTGAATTGAATTGAAAAAATCATTTCTTAAAAAAAATGAATGTCGCGATGCATATTTGCATTATAGGCCTCATAATATTCTCTTACTGCATATATAACAAATTTTGGTTTCTGTGATGTTGCATCATTATCTAATAGACCATCCTTGAACCATTGAATTCCTTTTTAAGAATGGGGAAATATGGCTTGGTGATTCGCCGAGCGAGGCCGTCTCCGGATTGGCATTGACATTGAGAACAAACATTTTTATTGGAAGTAAAAGATTCGCTTCATTCCCATCTGCGACTACAAATTTTCCGCCACTGTCACAGGGCGATAGACTCCATGGAGTATTCAGGGGCCAAAGATCTGGAGTGTACTGTTCAATAATTCTAATTATGGAAAGTTTTAGCTTAATAATGGAGTTGGCCAAGCCCCGCAAATGGGATGGAACAGTTGGAATTTCTTCGCTTGTGCTATCAACGAGACTGTGATCCAGGAAATAGGTAGGTTCAATAATATTTTGTTTTATATTGGAAGATTTAGAGCGATTTCTATTAAAGGTCCGGTAAAGAATACATTTGCCAGTCATTTTATCTGTTCAATTGGAGGTTTCAAGGTGATTTGACTTACAAATAAGTATGCGAGTAGTTCTGTCTCTTTCTGGAAGTTTCAGAGTGATGTTGGTTGAGATCCTATTGAAATTAAGTCCGCTAGTTAATTTACCCATTTAATTGGAAGTGTAGAGTGATTTCTATTCTAGATAACATTGAAGAAAATAAATGCCAGTATTCTTCACTCTTAAGAGTGCTTCGCATTGGCAAATTAATTGAGGTATACTTGAATAGATTTTTATTACACTTATATGCAATTACAGTGTCACACTGCAATCTGTCTGTTAATTCCCTTAAGATTAATGGCCACTTTAGACTCGTCAAATCTGATTTGATTTTGCATCCTTGCACTGCATTTCGGTAGACTCTGTAGAGATATGCGAACAGGAAAACCAATTCGATTCACTCAGTCTAAAAAAAAATGAAGGTAGCTGTTTGCGGGGTTGTTGCTTTGTTGAGTTGCCGACGCTAATATACCAGCGATTCAAATTGAGAAACAACGTACTTGTTGTGTAAGTAAAGAGTCTCATTTGTGCGATTTGGATATGAGAGCACTTATTAGGCTTAGGCTAGCCTGTATGCCTGGGGACACCTTCCACCAGAACACCACTTTCTTGCTTTTCTTTCTACCAGGGACCTCTCCTTTGGAATGAAATTGGTAGACTCTGTTCGGGGAAACTATTACGAATTAACCTAAACAGAACTCAGAGTGATTTCTATTTGTAACAACCTAGGTTTTTTTTTTTTCTCATTGATTACCTTCTTCTTTTTTTTAAATCCGATCTTTTATCGAATTAGTGTTGTTGGATTAGGTTATTTTGGTGCCCTTGTGCAATTCCAGGTCTTTTTAAAAAATGCATCATATATTTCTTCATTGCACAATTAGTTACATCATGGAACAAAGAGAGTTACAAAAAGTAATGCATATGTTTTATTTTGGTAAATCTGTAATGCATTTATTTTTATATTTGTTTAAAAATTTCTGTGTTTGGTTTGGTTTGCAGGTTAGGCGGGACTGGAGCTAGAGCTTGGAGCTGGGACCTTGGCCCATAGGCCTAGATTTTGAACTAAGATGCTCTGATACCATATGTAATAGCCAAATAGATTTAGACATCAATTTATTTCATAAACTAAGGCAGTAACTTCATAACAGAATAATAATCTTCATAATAATAACTTCAATAACTTAAATTTAACAACGAATAATAAATTTAATAACAGATTAAAAACAATGCATAATTTTAAATACCTAAACCTGATGCTAATAACCTTCTGTTTGTCCACTTGCCTTCTTGACCGCTGTTGCACTTTGTAAAAACTGTCCAAAACCTAGTTCCACCCTGCCAACTAGGTAACTTCCTAGCTCCAGGATATCATATGGATATCCTGGCCCCCGTGCCCAAAACCTCCAGCAAACCCACTGCCTGACTGATACAATCCCCACTCCAAAACTCCACACCTCTCTGCAAAATCCAAGAGCCCTCAAAATCAATCCCCCATCTCCCGTCGAATGACCTCTCGTAAACCTCCTTCCCCTCCATATTCCTCCTTCACTGACTTCCCCATCATTTACTTCCCTACCTAACCCATTTATTACCTTCTCTTATCCTTTCATCCTTAATGCCTCTTATCCCCTTTATTTATTATTTTATCCCATATTTAATGTCTTACCCCTTTGAATTAATACCTTATCCCTTTTCATGTATGTAACTCTTAAGTTAATAAAATAATTTATTAACCCCCCCTTAATCCTTTACTTAATTAATTAATGAGTCAATTAAACATTAATTAATCCTTGACAATCATGAATAATTAATTAATAATAAATAATTAGTTAATGTTATTTTAAGAAATGATTATTGTTTAGCTAATCTTTTAGGACAGTTAGATTATTAAATTAATTATAATTAATAATCATATACATCTATTTAAGCAGGGTTGTTACAGCAGAACATAAATAAAATGCTAGAAATGGCAGAATAACAGTAATATATCCAGCATAATCTTCACAATAACACATAAATGATATAAGAACAACAACAAAAATAACACTTTGATTCAGAAAGCAATGTTCACAGGCCTCTTCGAGGGGGCAACCTCCAATCGAGCAACACTCTATTACAATAATCTCCAAGCTAGGGTTTTCATACCCTCGACCCTTATTTATACTAAATATGTCTATCAAGAGAAGCATCTAGAGGAAGATCCTTCTAGAAGTGGAAGCTTCTATTAGGTCTTCTTACATCTTCCTTATTCTATTTTATTGAAAGGCCTTATTAATATTGACCTTTATTACATCCAAATATATTGATCTACCTATGTGCGGGTTAGGACCCTAACAAACAACCTATAGCCTCTCATTACCCACATGCATGTTCCACTCTAGGAATCGTTCCCCTTCTCTGGTCAACAATCCTTTGGCTACCCCACTTCCTTTCTAGGGCTTCAACAACAAGCCAAGAAAGAAGTCTTAGATCTCTACAGTTGTAGTTGGGCTCCCTCAGGAAATCAATTCCTCAACAATTCTCTCACCTAGAGAGAGTTTCCCAAGGACCTGAGAACCTGCCTCTTCCATCCATGGGCCTAAAAACCCACCTCTTCAATCCATCTCTTAATTCAACCAGTTATAGGATCAGGTGAAAGCATCAACTGAAAATGGGTATGGAACAAGTGACGGTAGAAATAAAAAATGGATTTTGGAATTGTACTAGCTCGGGTATGGTATGGATTTCCTACTCGTGATGGTGAAGGTACAACGTACAACTTCTAGGTTGAAAAAGTTGAATGATGGAGTCAATGGTTTGGATGAGGTAAAATAATGGGAGATTGGTAAAATCATGAAATGGGAGGGTGACTAAGGAGAATGGTTGAGCGAGTCCAAAATGGACTAATTTCCCCAAATTTATTTTCACGCACCCATGGTGACACATGGCCCTCCAGGAGCTCATTTATCTCCACTTGTATTTCCTTTCTCTTTCTCATATGAACTTAGGATATCATAAGATTTATCCATGCCTTAGTCTCTAAGAATAATATTATAATATTCCCCTCGAGATAATCCCTCTAGATTAGCCCCTTTCCTATGCTCTTAGCCTCCCCCCTTTCCCTTCCTAGTGGATTTTATTCCCCCCTTACTCTTTATCATGTTCARTCTACACACAACGATGTATTTTATTAATGATATGAGTGTTTACATATACAAAAATAGGCTCACTGGCCTTTAGCATCTAGGTTCTCTAGCCTAATAATCAAATAATTCTTCTGGCTTATAATAATCYGTCTCACCAGCCTACAAAAATATTTACATTTAGCTATGGGGATTGATATTAGGGTGTTACATCCCCCTTCTCTTATTTTRTGCATTGTCCGCAGTGCAATATATATAKACATTTACCACCAAAATTTCAAAAACTTTAAAAAAGATGTGGGCATTCTATGCGCAAAGAATCCTCATGCTCCCAAGTTGCATCCTCAGGACCATACCAGGTCCATTGTACCTTTACTAGCTCTATGGATTGACTAYAGAGCTGCTTGATATTTCAGTCCATAATGCACACCAAATTCACCTGAAAAGTGCCTTCTTGCTCCACCTGAATGACATTCCAATCAATAACATGATTAGCATCAAGTATACGTTTTTAGCAATGATACATGGAATACATTATGAATAGACATTGATGTCGGTAATGCAATCATGAATTCTATAGGCCCAATCCTCTCTAGAATTTCAAAGAATCCATAATAACGATTTTCCAACTTTGAACAATTTCCCAACTTCAGGGAACATCTGTTGGCCTTCACTTTCAAGAATACATGATCACCCACTTTAAATGCCCTGTGAGTTCTTCCCTTGTTATCATAGATTTTCTACCTATCTTGAGAAGCCTTTAAATTATGTTTTATTTTCAACATCTTCTCTTCCATTTCCCTAAGTAGTTATGGCCCAACTACTGCTCTATCTATTGGGTTGTCCCAACTTACAGGTGTGTTGCACTTTCTTCCATAAAGTGCCTCAAATGGGATCATATTTAGAGATGCTTGGTACCCATTGTTATAAACAAAATCTACCAAGTGTATGTAGTCTTCCCATTTTGTTGGTTTATCCATCACACACATCATGAACATATCCTCAATCACTTTATTCACCCTCTCTATTTTTACATCATATTATGGATGATAAGATGTGCTAAAATTCAAATTTGTTCCAAAACCTTTAAATAATCCTTTCCATAATTTTGATGTAAATTTTGGATCTCTGGAAGACACATTTGTCTTGGGAATACCATGTAGTTGAGAAATTTCGGTCATATAAACATCAAAAACATTGGTTTCCTTGTGAGTGAGCTTCACTGGAATAAAATGGGCAGCTTTAGTAAGCTTGTCCACCATCACCATGATAGAATCATGTTGCTTGTTTATTCTGGGAAGCTTGGTGATGAAATCCATTGTCACTACTTCCCACTTCCACTCAGGAATGGGTAATGGCTGTAGAAAACAAGCTGAGTGTCTATGCTCATCCTTGACCTTTGGACACTCCAAACATTTGGCAATATACTCAACAACTTCCTTCTTCATGCCTAGCCAATAATATTGGCTCTTGATAGATGCAATAGTTTTATGATACCCTGGGTGTCCAACATAAGGTACATTATGCATTTCTCTTAATATCATATTTTTTAATTCTTGAGAATTTGGTACATAGGTTCTACCTTTAAGAATTTCATCATTTCCCAGCTTGTAGTCCTCAACTTTCATATGCAAAATTCCTTGCTGTAATTTTTTTATTATTTCCATGTACTGCAAATCTGATTTTGCAGCTTCCAAGATTATATCCTTCAAATATGTTTGGTACATGATGATGGTTGTAGCATGAAACTCATGCACTCTCCTACCAAGTGCATCATCAACCTTTTTTTCTTTCCCTTCAATATGCTTTATATCAAAGTCATATTCACTAAGAAACTATAACCACATGCTTTTCCTGGCATTTAGAGTTGGATGTCCAAATAAATATTTTAGACCATTATGATATGTCCTCAACTCAAACCTTTTTCCCATGAGGTAGTGTCTCCACACATTCAAGGAATGCACTATGGATGCCAACTCCAAATCATGAGTAGCATAGAGCCTTTCATGCTCCTTCAACTTCCTTAATTCATAACATACAACATATCCATTATGACTGAGGACTCCATCAAGTCCTTGTTTACATGTGTTAATGCATACAATGAATTCGTCATTTGGATATGTGATCCTTAATATTGTAGCACTGGTTAATAAATTCTTCAAGTGGTGGAAACTATTTTAACATTCTAGTGTCCACTGAAACTTCACTCCCTTCTTTTGCAAGGAAGTGATCAGGTGTGCAATCTTTGAGAATACTTCAATAAATATTCCTTAGTAGCTCACAAGGCCCATGAATGATCTGACCTCTATCACATTCTTAGGTGTTGGCCATCCTCTAATGGCTTTAATATTTTATGGATCCATTGCTATCCCTTCTTCTAAGATGATATTTCCCAGAAAATGGATCCACTTCTGATAAAATGAGCAATTTCTCAATTTGGCATACAACTGATGCTCCCTTAATACTTGTAGTACCAACCTCAAGTGTTGTTCATGATCTTCCTCCAAATTGGAATATATAATAATTTCATCCAAGAATACAATGACAAACTTATCCATGTATTCTCTGAAAATTCCATTCATTAAACACATAAAACAAGTTGGTTCATTTGATAACCCAAATGGCACCACTGTGAATTAATAATTTCCATACCTTGTTCAGAAGGTAGTCTTGCTGATTTCTTCTTCTTTAATTCTTACCTGATGATATCCTGACCAAAGATCAACCTTGGAGAATATTTTTGCATTCTTCAACTGATCAAAGAGGTCATCTATCCTTGGAAAAGTATAGTTATTCTTCATAGTTACCTTGTTCAGTTGCTTGAAGTCCATGCAAAGTATCAAGGTTCCATCCCTCTTCTTCAAAAATAAAACTAGGGAACCTCAAAGTGACACACTTAGGTGTATATACCCCTTCTTTAGAATCTATTCAAGTTGCATTTTCAACTCCTTCCGTTCTAGTGTACTCATCCTGTAAGGAATATTGGATACTAGAGTTGCTCCATGCATCCGATTTATGGAGAAATCAATATCTCTTTTAGGGGGAAATCTTGATATTTATTTAAACACATCTTCAAAATATTTTAGGACTGCATAATATTCAACATTTTACACATTATATTTAGTTCTCTCTTCCATATCAGGTGAAAATAATTAACACCCTTTCCTATAGCATTTCTTCAGCTACAATGTCAATATTTATATGATAGTTATTGCCCTGTGAATTCCCTGAACTGTCCTTAGGTTCCTTTCCCTATCCAGGAAAGTAAATTCCTTTTTATGTCATTCTAGGATAGCATGGTGTTGGTACAACCAATCCATCCCAATTAGACTGTCATGGGAACCTAAAGGAAATATTTTCAAATCTTCCATGGTGTTTTGTCCATTCATGTCCATTGGACATGACTTTACCATCTCCTTAACTTTTATTTTGACTCTGGTAGCCAGCTGCACCAACCAATATTTTCCATGCTTGGTTATTGAAAAATGAAATCTTTCCTCCATATTAGGATCTACATAACTATGATTAGATCCTGAATCAATTAAAATAATAATGGCCTCGTTGTTGATCATACCTTCCACTTCAATCATATGTGAATGAAAATATCCTTGCTTGTTATCTAGGGCTTCTGCATAAATCCTTGTTATGCTTCTGTCCATGTCCTCCACTATTTCAACTTTCTATACATTGTGAACAACTCTCACTTTTTCACCTCTATGAGGACAATATCTAAACATATGATTTCCTTTACATACCCAACATTGAATAGGTGGTTGCCTTGGATGTTTCCCACCTATCTCCATTATTTTGGGTTATCTAGAAGTTGGATGTCCCTAAGGATTATTTCTTAAGAATCGTGTCTTAGTCCCCTTATTCCTCTATTCCATATTATCTTGTCATTGATTAATGATGGAAACCCACTCAAATACCTATGAATACTAACCGTCTCATCCTTGATAAAATAAACATACTTCAAAAGTTCTAAAAACCTTCTTTCATATTCATCTATGGTCATACTCCCAAGCTTGAGTTCAAAGAACTCTTTCATTTTCTTGTGATAATATCTCTTAGTCAAGTATTTATTTTCAAAATACTTCTTGAATTCCTTCCAAATAACATTTTTATCTTTAATGTGCTGCACCTGCACAAGATGATCCCACCATATGGATTCCTTTCCCTTGTGTTGATAGATGGGAATTCTTCCTTCTGCGTGCGAGGAGTAATTATGTAATTGAAAATACTTTCTCATGCCCAGTAGCCATGTGTTTGCATCTTCATCCTTCTTGTGCTCACCATTAAATGTAGGAGGTTTTTTTTTGTTCATTTCTCCTCATAGCTCATCCATCCTAGACCTCTTATTATGCTTCATTCCACAGGATGGACTTGAGCTACTGTAGGCTCTCCTATTGGGATGCCTTAGGGAGTGATGGTGAGGTTTACTAACACTTCTTGTTATTATTTTCTCGTCAGAAGACCCGTGACTTTATTATTTGCTTGAGCCAATCTCCTTATCCATATTATTTTCAATTATGTCCAATATCTGCATTAAATTTATGTTGAAGTCCTCCTACTGCTCCTCGGATTTCATAATCCTTTCATTATCAGCCTTATGACTTTGGACATCCTTCTGCAAATTTTTAATGGTCTTTACCCAATTTATACTCTCTTCCTTTTCTTCTCCATGTCCATTTGAGTTTTTTTCTTCATTACCCATATGGACATCCATTCCTCTGATCTCATCTTCCTAACTATAATCCCCCTGTGTATCTTCCATCTCTCTTCAAAATGTGCAACCAACATAATCTGTTAGGATAATTTATTCAACATTTTCATGAAATTATGAACCATCTTGGTTCAATAATACATCATACTTATTTCTTCTGATTTCCTAAGAAAATTTCCTACCTAGGTCAATTTTTTGGGTGATTAGTTATATTCTACTATTCCATACCTTTGCAATKCCTATTTCCATGCTCCATTCCGAGTCTTGAGCAGAAAGTTATGGATATTTRAAAATTGTCTTTTCTGTGATGTAATTCGTGTACATTTGTTCTTCTTATTTAGAGTCGAAATAGMTCTTGGACCCATGTTGAATCCTCTATCAAGGTTCACAGGCTATTGTGATTTCCCTCCAATGTAGGGMAGTACAAATAAAAAACCCCATGGGCTCCTTTTCTAAGCCCCTTTTGTCCTTAAAATCAATTTTCGGGCACTAGCCTTTTTTCTTCAGCCCCCAATCTCATGTGACCCTGGACTATGACCAAGATTTTAACTGAAAGGACATTTTCTAGATCTTTAGGACTTTGGGGCTCYGAAACTTTGGGCTTCAAAGGACATTACTACCTCACGTCTTGTTTCTCTCGAACACAGAACTGGCAAACTCTTGCACTGTACATATTCAGAGCTTCAAGGCTCCGTTGCTTCGGAGATTTATGCTTCATGGGTTCACATGTTATTAAACATTAATTATCCCAAACATCAAACTGACGAACTCTTGCATTGGCACTTCATAGCTTCACTTCTTCAAGTTTCAGAATTTTGGACCACACAACATGAAAAGTTCTCCGAACAATGAACGATGGAATTGCTTCAGTGCTCCTAGGTTCTGGAACTTCGGGCTTTAGAAGATATTGAAAACAAATACACACATATCCCTGAATTTCAAATCTCTAAACTTCTAAATTCACATTGGAAATCACACACCAGGGGTGTGCTATGTGTTGAAAATATAGATATGACACATGGCCCAATCTATGGGTGACACATGTCATGTTCTAATTGGCACACCAAGTCTATAAAATGCATGAAACAAGATGACATATGGAATCCTTAAGGTGGGTCCATGTCACCCTAGGTGATGTCATCATTTCATGTCACTCTGGTGCTCCGAGACTTCGGGACTTCGGAGGATCTCACACTATAATACATCAAAACATTTGAACGTTGAACTTCCAATCTCCCTAATAGTGTTCTTTATATCTTAGGACTTCAGGGCTCCGGAACTTAGAAACTTCGTGCTTCGAAGAAATTCCAAACGTAACACTAAAAATATCCCAAATGTCGAACTTTCGAACAGGTGCTCAAGGACTTCAGAACCTCAGGCTTCAAAGGATTTCATACTAGAACAATTTAAAACACATGAACAACGGACTGGAGAAATCCCAACTAGATGCTTCTCCATAGTTTCATTACTCCAACGCTTTGGAGATTTAGGCTTTGAAGAAATTCTTATCACAAAAAAACTTTTCCTCTGAACACCGAAGTGGCTAACTCTCCGAACTATGCTCCTCCAGAGTTTTAGGACTCAGGCGCTTCGGGATTTGACCTTCAGAAGTTTTCTCTATTGATCACCACCCAACCCCCGAACTGTCGAGCGCCAAAATCATAAACACTTACTAATCTTCGGGCACATGTCCACAAATAGAAACGGTCTAGATTGGTTCCAGACTTCCAAACTTCGGAGAAAACTCCACTCCACACAACCACAACCAGATTTCCCCAGAGTGCCAAACTATCAAACCACTTAGGGGATATAACAACCTTCCTTCTCCCAAATGATCTACAATGTAAATTAACTGAGGTTTGGGAATTTTTCCCTCTTTTTTGTTAAAGAATTAAAAATTGTTGAACAAACGAAGTTCGAACGACTTGAGCAAGTTAACCTCCCCACTCCTTTTCCCATATCGAATGGCTGTGAAGGATTCATACCTTTCCTGAATAGATCCTATGACCATTGTGGTTTCCCGATCTAATACATCTTCTGAGATTTCAAACATAGTTAAGGTGTGCTCTCAGCACCCTCTTGGTTCTCATGGACGCTCTGAAACTTGAATTTTTTCCATTACGACAACAACTCTATGTGAAACGTTTTCTTCAGTTTGCACTTACATGACCCATCTATTCTCATTCTTGAAAACTGGAGCTCTTTTACCAATTTGTAACATCCCCAAATGTCCAGGTCGGGCCATGCTACTCCATAAAACACTCTTAATAATCTTAGATACCAAATTGTAGTGTACCCATCCACTCATGCTAGGGCATGCCACTTAAAAACAATAATTTCATTTGTATATATATTTATATAATTTAAATAGATGGATAATTTTTTCAAATACAAAGATTCATGCAGAAATAACAGTAAACATGTACATGTAGCATACACGAGATAAACCCATTAAGTAAAGACACATATATAAATACAAAACAAGTAAATAACAACACAATTGATATTTATCTTTTATATAACATCACCATCTACGTGCAAAACTTCCACAAACCTCCCAGCCTTAGAACACACTGCTCAAAGCTCTCAGCAGTGGGTCACCCCCGAGTTGGGACTAAAATCCACCCATGTAAATGTTGGACAACTGAGAGGGGGGGGG
>JASDQU011102732.1:34743-46022 GCA_032191745.1 Picea mariana
AATGGGTATGGAACATGTGATGGTGTTGGATTTTACTATTCTTCTACTTTATTATTCTGCTACTCTGATTCGAACTTACTGTCATATATTGAACCTGGTTCATATTTGATAAGATCCCGACAAAATCCCTCTAAAACTGTTGTCCCCTCTAGTAGACCAAAAGGAAACACAACACGCTGATTGCACTGTGTAGTCTCACCAAGATAACTCTATAGGTGGCTGGAATACTCAGGTGTTTGCAACTTAGGAATGAGTGGAAATCTGCAATTGTATATTGTAATCTTTATTTATTCATTCTAGCATTTGATTATAGCAGTCATTCTATTCATCCATGTGAAATACCATATCTAACTAGTTAATTCATTCAACTAACATTCACCAATAGCAACATTAAAGACACATACATTCATTCAAACAACACAGGTGTTACCATGGTTCACCCCCTCTTGGTATATGTCCACAAATATCTGGCTCTCAATCTTTTTATTATTGTTCAGTAATATGTCACACCAAGCATGGTTACAATCTTAGATATTTACTCTCTTCAACAAGCTCCTCAATCCCTGTGAGGCTGAATAGATCACACTAGGCTCCTCAGCCTGCGATCTAACCTTGAGGATCGAGCCTCTCACTGCTTACCTAGATCACCAACTTACTAAGTAGTGCAATTCTACAAATTTCTACCATCTTTTGTCTTCTCTCATCCTGTCTATCTCCTTTCTATTTCTCCCTCCTCGATACTACCTATATATCTCCTTGTCTCATCAACCATTACAATACATTTCCAAAACCCTAAACCTAGCATCGTTAGGTCTTCCTTGCATGCGCGACTTGCATGATTCTCTCACATGTGTTGCTTTTCCTTCTAGTTGTCCTTTCTTCCTTTCATACTTCTTTTCCCAAAAATAGCCCTTTCTCCTGACTATGTCTACATCCGACAGGCCCCCAACATTGACATGTGGCTCGTCCTGAGCCACCTAAACTTTGTGTGCTTCTTCAACAGCTCATGTGAGATTCTAGAAATTCTCTATGAGTTTCCTTTCTTGTGTTTGAGACTACACGGTCTTTTCTCTGATCGCGTCCAATACTTGTGCTGTAATATGCTCGCTAATCATCTCTGCGCACTTTGCCTGAGTTTGTGCCATGCTATTATTTTCCTCTTTTTCCTATGCAATGAACTCTGCTGCTAGCTCTTGGAGAAGTTCCGTTTGATCTTGTCAATCCTTCTTTTGTGTCTGCGTGGTGATGAGATTTCCTTGTAGCTTCTTCATATCTTGTACTCGCTAGAGGCACTCATTGATATTCATCATTTTCTTCCTCTGCTTGAGGTCCTAGATAACTACACTTATCCTTTCCTCTTCTTGGTTCCACTGCTAGACCTGTTTATCCTCCTCCAGCTTTGTCCATAGCTGTGCTTCTCTATCAAGCAAGTTGATAGCTGCGTTGACTTGTTGTTCCATTTCCTCCATCTGTCATGCTACTTTCTGCTTCCTACTTCCAGGATCCTATGAATTTCATCGAATTCCTTGCAACTTTTTAATTTTTTCAACTTTTGCAAGCATACGCGGGCTGTAATGGTGCATCAAACATATGTACGCTAGTTGTAGTGGTGCAAAAAGAATATGTACATGGGTTGTGATGGTGCAGGGCATGTACATATTCTAAAAAATAGTTTTTTAATAAGAGCTTCTCAACAATGCTTTGGAAAAATACACAAGTAAGAGGGCCAAGGCCATGTATGAATGAATAGGGAATTTTAGGGATATAATAGATGCCCCCTAATGTGTGAGGTCAGAATAGAAACTGATGGCCTAAATACATTACCAAATATTCACCATTTAATGTTGGTTACTCTTCTATTCTATTCTATTCGAGTTCGCACTGAGTGACCCAGGGCTCATGTATGTTCAGGTTTCCAGCAAAGCCTCTAAAACTATTAGCCCTCCTGGTAAACCGGAAGGCAACACAACACACATAATGTGCTGCACAGTCTCACCCAAGATAGATTTAATGAGTGGATGTAATACTCATGTGTTTACAGCCTAGGATTGTGTGTGAGATGTGAGAACTGTATATTGAACCACTTATTATAACTTGTGAACCCAATATACTTTCATTTGCAAATAAACATGAAATATAACAACTCATTCATTTAGTATAGAAATATTTACTTAAATCAATAAAGACACACATACATTCAATCTCATAACACAGGTGTTACTGTGGTTTACCCCCTCCTGGGCTACGTCCACAAATATTTGTCTCTAAATTCTTTTATTATCATCGTTCTGTCATTACAACATCACGCACTTACAACTCTTCCCAGTTGGGTAAGATCTATATGAGGCAGACTAGATCACACCAAGCTCCTCAGCCTGCGATCTAACCATCAATTTCTACCCTCCTTCGTCCTCTCTATATCAACATCTTACCAAAATAGATCATACAACAAAATATTACGTATTGGCTCGCTACAACACTTCTACAATAATGACTAGTCTCTCTAATCATTAGAGCTGAACCCCCCCTATGATACCTAAGTATCGATATTTATTCATTTTCTATCTCTTCAGCCATTACAATATATTACCAAAACCCTAACCCTACCGTGGTTAGGTCTTCCCTTCATGCATGCATGTTGTTCTTCCTTCAAGCTGTCACTTTCCTTGTGCATGCTTTCTTTCCCAAAATCGCCTTTGTTTTCACTTTGGTCTACATCCAAAAATCCCCCAACGCTGACATGTGGCTCATCCCGTTTCACCTAACAAAAATCTTTGATCTCCATGGTGGTCTCCTAGAATTTTTCCTTGATCTTTGTTGCTTGTGTTTGTGCTTGCATAGTCTTCTCCTTGAGTGTGTCCATAATCTGGAATGCAATTTCATCACTGATCAATTCTGYGCACTTTGCYTGGGTCTGTGCTATATGTGTATTTGTTTCCTCTACCTGTGCCAGGAATTGTGCTACCCACTCTTGAAATGGTTCCATTTGAGCCCGATGCTCCTTCTTCTGTGTTTGTGCAATGGTGAGTTCTGCCAGCATTTTCTTCATGTCCTGCGCCCCTTTGACGTGCTCCATGATGGAAATTGTCTTCTACCTCTGCTTGAGGTCCTAGATAGCTGCGCTTATCCTTTCTTCTTCATTGTCCCATTTCTAGACTTTCTGATCCTCCTCTAGCTTTGTCCAAAGTTGTGCTGCATTCTCAAACAAGTCAGTTGTTGTGCTAAGTTGTCTCTCTATTTCCTGTAGTTTTTCTAATGATTCTTGCTTCCTTTTATCCTTTATTGATGGTGGAGTAGTGGGTGTGAGTTTCTCACAGAGATTCCCGATCTCCTTCTGATATTCATCGATTGCCTACACAATCTGATCAATATTTTATGTTGTTGTAAGTTCATCCATCCGCGCAGTCTTTGGAATCTTCTCACATGTTCTTGCGACTTTTTGCTCCTATCCATTCCTGCACTCTCTTTCCTCTTGGGTTTATAACTTAGCCTGCTCACATAATATTTCCAACATGTCCCGCTTCTCCATTGCTTGTTGTAATTCGGCTAAGTCTGTGCATTCCCGAGTCTATACCTCTTAAGTAACGCTCACCTACAAAAGTGTAGATCCTTGGATGGTATCCACAACAATACCAGTTGAATTTGTCTTAATTCCTTTAAGGGTATCTACCCCACGATCTCATCCATACGCAACATAATGGGTGTGATGTGTAATGTTATGCTTGACTGTGGTATTGTATGAACTATATCTCGCTCTACTTCTTCCAATGTTTCCTTTATCTTTGATGTAGATGGTCATGTTCCCATGTGTTGGCAGCCAATTCACATTTTTCTACTATCTTATATGCTGTCTACACCATAGTTTTGCAAACTTTGATTTTGTCGCAATCACTTCAATAAAATGACACTATTGTTTTATATGTGTTTGCACACGTACCTTTGTTCTTATTTTCACGACTGAAAGCGTGAAAACTGGATTTATGAAGTCACATTGATTTCATTACTGGATTGTTATGATCACTCTTGTTTATATGCTCATCGTGTTTTCGAATTTGTTTATCGTTACACAATTGACAAGATTGCAAGATCATTATTCATTTGACATTCTTATTTGAGGCTTCGTTTACAAGACTGTGGTGATATTGTTTTGATCAAGTTTATGATACATTGGTGATTTGGATTTATATGTTCTTTGATCGATTCACTTGGCACATTGATTTCATAAAAACATGTTTTTGTTGTGGCAAAACCCTTGGTATAAAACGTTATATACAACACATGTTTCATATAACCAAACTCTTGGTGCAATTTTGATTTATTGCTTTGGTTTTGAAACTATAACTATTGTTTGCACGAATATTTTATCCACTTACCAAAGGTTTCAATTGATTGATTGAAGTGGCATGGTGGTAACACATATACGTTGTGATTTGAATAGTTGTAAGCGCCGACGGTTGTACCATGGTAATGACTATTCTGCATGGGTAGAAATAGCTCCACCACCTTCACACGATATGTCATTAATGTTTACCCTTATCCCTATTTCATCCTTGCTTGTTTCGGGTAAGCCCTGTGAGCATTCTGCTCCTGCGTATGTTGCGTTCAAACCCTGGCTCATTCACATCGCTCACTGTGTGCTCCTGTCTATGGCACCGGTGGTACGAATTGAGCCGAATGGTAGTCAAGCTCTGTTACTCTTTGATAACGCCCTTAAGGATTTACAAGATAATGGTTGGCTCACGTTTATACATAGGTTCGAGGGTTTCAATCTGTTTGTTGCCCAACAATTCACCCTGACCTTTTATGGGTGTAGGGCCAAAGTAGGTGACATTCAACTTGAAATCAACGACAAGTTCATTAGCTCTACCATAGGATTAGCAGCCATGGGCCAGCGATGGTTTAAAAAATCTAAAGTCGACGAGGTACCATGGTCTTTGATATTCGTATCATGAAAAGTCACATCCTATGACAAAGGTATGCCTATTTCCACACTTAAACCTAGGTGGCATGACCTGTTGATAATGGTTAAACAATTTGTGACCTGTGAGGGTCGGTATGGATTGGTTTTTCTTTATTACCTTCGACTGTTAATGAATTTCATAGGTTATCCATTGAACATGCCATTTTATTTCCAGCGTAGTCTTTACAAAATGTCTATGAGGTTCAAATGGGAGAAGGCCGATAGTATCTTGTTCCACCACAGCCTAATCAGACTCATCGTCGTTCACCATTTGAACCTTCATGATGATAATTGGCAATATTTTCTCCCTCGAAATGGCTTTGTTGACTCAGAGTCCGTCCAAATCGACAAGCCTGTGGTCAGCGAGACTAAGTTCAGGCCACATGTGCCTTTCCATGCCCTCCTACCCTCTCCCAAACCATCGGTCAGCCCTGATATCGACCTACCCGACATTATAACAGACAAGGTTGAGGCTGTAAAAAAGCCTGTGAGCAAGAAGGTTAAGGGTAACCCTACTCACAACAACAAAGGTAAAAAGAATGCTCGATTGATATCAAGACTTGCCCAGAATAAACCTAAGCCAAATGATGATCAAAAGCCCATAGTCCTTAGCAGGGACTCGAACTCTGATATTGAGCACTTCCTAGCTAGTGAGTACCCTTATTCCCATGGTCTGTGCTCCGAGCCACCCTATGGCTTAGTTTATAATTTACCCCCTTTCCTAAAGAACAATCCTAGCTACCCAGGGATCAAGCTACCTAATGAAACCCTCGATGATATGAACAAACACTCGACTGTCGTTTCGAAGCCCGAGCAGACAACATGTGTTCAATGTAATGTGTGGCTTGAGCGCTACTATACCGACGTTCCCTTGTTACAGTCAAAAATCAAATCATTGCAAAACCAAGTTACAGAACTGTCAAGAGAAAGGGACAAGCTTCAAGCTAAAAGAAGCAGAAGACCTCTGGCTCGATCGTATTTAGGAATGTTGAATCGGCTACAACCTTCGTCAATTCCAAATTGTTATAATCGAAGCCCTTTCATTTGTTCCAGGTATGATTTTCAATTTTAAATTTCATTTCAAGAGCGGCTTGAATTAATGTATACTGAAGTTTTGATTTCGGTTAGTTCTGTTCATGATTCCGTTATAGTTTAATCCTATAAAATTAAAAATAGTTACAATTTGTTTATGCGATTTGTTGTGCCCAATTTAGTACAAGCAATTTATTGATTTTGATTCGGTTTGGTTTGATTGATGCATGTATTGAGTTAGCACGATTTCCTATTTTGAGTTAGATTGATATCGAAAATCGATTTGATGCTGCTCTTTTGGTTTTGATTTTATCTCTGTTAAATTCGTATGAGAAAATTCGGCTAATTGTTGGTTTTGAAATGAATTTGAGTAATGATTGCGTTGAATATCAATCGATCCTGTCTGCCCTCAATTGGCAATAACAAACGTTGGACGAGTCCCACAGATCCTATCAACAACCGATTAATTCCATTATCATTTCGTTTGTGATAATTTACACACTAGTTTTGATTTGATTCGCTAATAGCATGGATCGCTTGTTTATGTTAATACAGTTATATCAATTTGAAAATGATTCTGTTGTTTTCGTATGGACTCGATCGTGTTTCCTGTTGATGGATGAGGCAGCATAAACGATTGCATATGATTTGTTTAACTGTATTGATTTCAATTTGATATGAAAACGATTTCATTATTGTTCGATACGATTTTGTATACCCGAATTGGTAATGAATTAAACAGAGCGTACCCATCTCTGTTATCATTTTGTTGAATATGATTTAGTTTGTTTGATTTGCACACAAGTGTTGATTTGAATGATGCTTTTAGCAATCAAATATTGGTTGATAGTTTGGATTTAATTCTTTAAATTTGAATTAGATTTTAAAACGATTCTATGTTTGATTTAGACCAGCTACTGAATCGCAGGATTTTGTAGCTAGTCTTAGGAAGTAGATTTTTATCAATTTTATTAACAAAATATCCTTTTAACTTGCCTATTTTTGTCCTCTTTCAGGTACATCCGAATTGCAATAATCAATTTGAGCATGTTGTTGTAGTCTAGGAGATATTTGTGTGATATAGTTTTTATTTTTAGTCAGACTTGGGATATTTTCCCAGATTTGTGTAAACAATTTTGATAACTTCCACAGGGATGTTTTACCCTGTGGAAGGTCTTTAAATACTTTTCATTTTGTAATAAACTCATCATCATCCTCACTGTAGGAGAACCAGACTATGGATTTATGATTTAGACTGAGATAAAAGTTGATGTCTTGTAACAGCTTTCGCTTTCAATATATCAATCTTTTGTTTCAAGTTTTTGCATATCAGTTTGCAGTTGATTATAGACTACTTTAGCTATCATAATCTATTGTAGAATGATATGATTTGATTAATGTGCTATCCATATCTGATCTCTTTCATTATTTAAAAGTACAGCAATCACTTTGTTTCAGTTAATGAATCACATATTTCTCTTCTTCGTTAATTGAATCATTTTGTATAGATCTTTGCATATAGATTTATCTANTCAAGTTTTTGCATATCAGTTTGCAGTTGATTATAGACTACTTTAGCTATCATAATCTATTGTAGAATGATATGATTTGATTAATGTGCTATCCATATCCGATCTCTTTCATTATTTAAAAGTACAGCAATCACTTTGTTTCAGTTAATGAATCACATATTTCTCTTCTTCGTTAATTGAATCATTTTGTATAGATCTTTGCATATAGATTTATCTAACTGTGAAGATTTATAAATCATAAGGTTGCTGTAAATTTTATGTCTTGTTTGTCCCGGAATTATATTTGAAGAGACCAACTGCTTCTAGTTTACGAGAAGCTCTTGGAGAATCCAGTGCAGGTTTCTTCCCTCCGATCAGCTAAGATAATCATGGCATACACAGGGAAAACCTGAAGCGTTACTTTAGGTCAGTTTGTTGTTTATTTGATAGTTAATTTGTTAGTATAATTCAAGTAGTTTAGTTAGATATATGTCTAGTTTAGATTTGTAGTTAGAGTTAGTATTTTAGTTGTTTAGTTTATATAGTTTTTATTTTTCCTTTCAAAAAATTATAAAATCAAAAAACAATAGTCTCGCTATCTTAGGACAGATTACAAATGAGTTTTTCAGGTTTTCATCCAAATCTATAATTTGTAGACTTTGTACATTTGTAATTAAATTGACTCTGTTAGTAAGCGATCATTTGATTTTATAAGATTATAGTTGTGTAGTATTAGATAGTAAATTGCATATATTTTAGGAGTTTAGTTTTGTTTTTATTAGTTTGTTTTAATAGTTAGTTTTAGTTAGATTAGTTAATTTAGAGTAGTTTTCTTTTGTTTTATTAGGACTTAGATCGGCTAACGGAGCTGCTAAACCCGTCAAGGTGGTTCATCCCAAACGGCTTGGGTTATTTAGACATCCCCGGACCGGTTCCACTCTTCCAGTTGACAGACTGTCGATTTCGCTCGTCAACAAATGGCTCTAGAAGGAGGGCCTGAAATTAATTAATGGCATGAGGCGGTCGTAAGACTCCTCCACCACCTAATCGCTCACCTATAGTGAAAAGAAGTCAGTCGAACGATAACATTTCCCTTCAAACAAAAACCACATCAAACGACAATCCATGGATCACAGTTGAGCCAGTAACCCCAAATCCTACATGTGGTGACATACAAGAGATTGTCCGCCAATCTCTCATAAGAACACATAGTGCCTTAGCCCGTTTAAGGAAAGCAAACCATCCGTTGGACCAACCTTTAGACTTCTCTGATATCATAGAACAAATCGGAGGCACTAACCTCACTGTGAACCCTACAGATCCAACCTTCAATCTTGCTACAGGAGGATCTGGAATACCTCCCTCACCACCTCCATCATCTCCTTCCTCTTCTAGAGGAGATTCTTCTGACGAAGGTAGTGCCCCTTCTCAGCCTTCCACACCCACTACACCAATGGCCAACCAGAACAATCCTGCTAGACCTGGGCTTGACCAGGATGTCGTAGTTGTACCTGGAGCTCAGCATCCCTTACCTAAACATCTGGAGAAATGGCTTCCCAAGTTTGACCCTGATTCTAAACAGATCGCTGAAGATCACATTAAAAAGTTTATGTTAGCCATAAGACTCCACAATGTCGAGCATGAAGACGTAGTCTGTAGGTTGTTCCCCTATATTTTCGAGGGCAATGCATCTACCTGGTACTTTGCCCAGCAACCCCATACCATCGTGTCTTGGGAAAAGTTTGAGTCATGCTTTTTGGAAAAGTTCGGAGAGGGTAAGCCTCTGGAAGTCCTAGTCATGGATCTTTCTAACTTAAGAATGAACCCAAAAGAAAAAGTTAAATACTTTAATCAAAGATTCTTAACACTTAAAAACTGAATCCCTATGGATTCCATGCCTGCCGAGAATCTTATAATAGCATACTACACTAAAGCTTTGCATCAAAGTATAGCTATTTGGGTTAAACAATCTAAGAAAGCCACGTTGTTAGAAGCCTTTGAGGAGGCCAGCCATATTGAAAAAGACATACTTAGTCTTAAAGACTCTACTAGCAATGAAACAGAGACTAGTCCTTCTTCCAAAAAGAAGATCGAAATCCTCCCTAGACCTACTCAAAGTAAAACACAACCTGAAAGCTCAGTTTTAGAAAACTTAACTAAAGTTGTTCAAAAATTGTCAAATCAAGTTATAGACCTGAAAAGGACAACCAAAGAAGCTTCCTCGAGCAAAGGGCCTTACAAAACTCCGTTCCGAAATCCTTTTCCTACCAACCGACCTAGTCCAACCACCGAAGGCCTTAATCTAGAAAGTCTGCAATGCACCCTTCAAACAATTTTAGAAGCCCAAGATAACTTGATGCCTCCTGAGATTTCTGAGGAGATAGTTGAACAAGAGACAGTTCAAGAAGAGGAGTCTTCTCCAAATATTTTTGGACACTTCTCAGATAGCATCTTCCAATATAACTTCGAGACAGTGCATCCCTATAATACCAGGAGTAAGACAACAAACAAACCTTCTTCTGAAAACCCTACAACTTTACCTCCAAAACAGTCTAAACCAGCTGAGACTAAACAGAGTCATGTGAACCCCAACTTAGATTATGACGTAGTTGAAGATCTTAAGAAGTTGAGAGCTAACATTTCTGTTTATGAGTTATTGAAGTTTCCATTTCTGCTACAAAAAATGTTACAGAATATCTCAGAGAATGGAAAAAATGATAATTCAAGTGGTAACAAGGTTGTACAGAACAAAGTTCCTCAGAAGACTTCCACTAAAAATAATCCTGATCCTTAAGATAAAGGAATCCTTCCTGTAAGTAATGTAAATAATGTAAATAATGTAGATAAAGTAGCTTTAGAAATTGTGAGTAAAAAGCCACAAGCTACCACCCTTAGCACTCGCAAAAATGTACCTCCATTTTTGTTAACATTCGAAATCTTTAATAGAAACATGCACAATTGTATGGTAGACTCAGGAGCATCATCCAATGTGATGCCATGGTCTGTATGCTAGAAGATTAATTCCCAAGTTGAACCCTCCACCTTAAAAATCATACAACTTGATCAAACCAATGTTAAAGTTATAGGCAAACTAAAGAATGTGCTTATAAGATTATCATCTAACCCCAAGGTGCATCAAGTTATTGATATTATTGTTGTTGATATTCCATAAGTGTATGGTCTGTTTTTAAGCAGGGACTGGTCAGAGCAGCTACATGGTTATTTCGCGACATATTGGTCTCACCTATGGCTTCTAGAGAACGACAAGCCTAACAGGATCAAGGTAAGTCGTGAATGCTACCTTAAGTTCACGGTCACAGATTTGAACGATCCCAATGAACCATTTACACCTTCTATGGATTCACCCAAAGTACAAGGGATGGACACCTTTTTCGGTAATTTCATGGCCGAGGCTTCAGCTATCACCAATCCAGAACAACAGTCTAAGATTGTAGCATATGTGCAGCCAACAGCTTCTATGTAATGGTCTCATGTACCCGATGGAAATCAAATTTGCTCTCTTTATTTTGACGAGTCAAATTCCAAAGAAGGAGCTGGAGCAGGCTGCGTCATTTTCGATCCGACAGGTAACAAAACATTGATCGCATGTAGGCTAGAATATGAATGTACTAACAACACTGCAAAATATGAGGCTTTACTACAAGGTCTCAGAAAATCTTTGGATATGAACATTCAAAACTTGGCTGTCTTTGGCGACTCTGAAAAAGTGGTTAGATAGGTAAGAGATTCTATCCACTATCTGTCTCGGCATCTCA
>JASDQU011102735.1:19700-35881 GCA_032191745.1 Picea mariana
AAAATTATTTCTTCAAACGGATGTGGAAGATACAAACAAATTAATAAAATTAAAACTATTTTGAAAAAAAAAAAGAGAAGTTTGATTATCTTTCTATGCATCTCTAAGTGAGTTACAATAAGAGGGAAAGGGCATATCCCTTAATAAATATTTAGGAACCATGACTATTACAAAATGGCCTTTTTATAAGGCCAATTCGATGCCAAGATCATTCCTGGTTATGCATTTAATGTAAAGAGCCTAAGAATTTTCCTCGTGGAGGGACAATTTGATGTTTAAATATGACCAGCTTCATTCATTCAATCGAAGGAAGATTATGATCAACAAATTATTTGAACTGTACAAAACTTACAGGTAATTATAAAGTTTTAAATTTTTTTAAATTTTTGAAAACACATCGTTAAAAAAAAAATTATTAATATTTAATATATTATGTTAATTTAAGGTTAATTTAACAAGTGGCTGTATCAATGTTGTTGAGTATTTGGTTAGTTCTATATTAGCAGGTGTCAGTTTGAATCTGAATCCTCTGGATAAGACATACTAGTTTAATGGAGTAAGTTAATTAGAGGACAAACTCTACCTCTTTTCCATTGAAATTCTTCCCCAAATTTAATAAGAATTTTACCAAAAACTATGATTCCACTTGATTGGTGGAAACTTTGACTATAAAACTATGCCTTAAGGATTTTTGGCTCATTTTAAGATGACCCAATTCATCTTTCTAAAATTCATCTTTTTAAAAAATAAATAGTAAAAAAAAGAATTTTTCCTAACTAGAAAAAAGATAATAAGTTTGTCCACTAAGAAAAAAACATTTTCATTCAAAATTTCACTAGACCTTGGAGAAGAACATTTTCATTCAGAATTTCAGAGCTTCGGAGAAGATCGTTATCATTCATTGAGAATTTCGGAGCCATACATAGTTTAATCCATCCTTAATAGGGCTTTCATTTTCTAGGATATAAATAAAAGTAGTCACTTTAACCTAAATTTATCCAAGGCCTTGGCCTTATGCTGAGACAAGTTAAACTACATGAAATCATAATAGATAGTGAGCAACAACATAGTAAAGATTAACAGAATATGAGCTAATTCATACAGTATACACTAATAGACTGCAAGTTGTACACTGATTAGCTGTGGGATAAACTGAAATAGAGATATGAAGTGAATCTCTATAACAGAATGTAATTTTTTGGAAATGTAATGGGTCACTTTGGACTTCTTCCCTTTGGATTTTTTTTTTTTTAAGTTTTGACAGGTCATTAAAAAATACAGTAATGGATTCACTGCTTGCTGGCTTTTGATGTAATAGCAATGTGACTAAGGAATGTACTTCAATTTCAATTGAAATAAAAACTATGTTTTGGTAAAAAAAATTAGAGTATGAAGTAAATGATGCATTTTACATATCATTTGTAACACACTTGTATACACAAGAGTAACATTGTTTAAAAAAAAAAAAATCAAAGTCTAAAGGATTTGGATCCACTGATGGAGTTCTTCACCATTAAGCAAGATTGAATTGTTATGAAGAGTTTTTTTTAGCCATAAAGACCATTTTGAGGTAATCATTGGATAGGATCATTTTGAAATAGTAGTAGAACCCAAGGAGCCATAATCTCTCTCACACAAGAGCAGCAGAGTCTAAGAGACTGGGATCCAAAGTTTTTCACCATTGGAAGAGCCATAGGGTTTGGAGGAAAAAGTTAAAGAGGAGTAAAATAACCATATCTGATATTTATGTTTATGGCCCTGAGATAACAAAACATTTGATATTATGTTTAAGCCTATGAGATAACAAAACATTTGAGTTGAGAGTACAAAAAATTTCACCTGCATGCTCTATCATTTCTGTGTGGAAATTGCAGAGTTAAGTGAGTTTATTTCTGTGGAAATTGCATGGTTATGTGAGTCCGGGTTCGCCATCTTAGAAGCAATTCTAATGGCAAAGTACCTACAATAAGTTCCGAGCTCTAAGGCTACTCTGGGATCAAATTGCTGCACTGCAGCATCCAGAATAGAGCCCTTCTCCTTCCCTAAAATTGCAAGCCAAGTACGGTTAGTAAAACTGTCAACGGCTCTCAGCACAGACTCTGCATTTTGCTGGACATAATTTAAGGGGAATGACGTGTCAGCCATGCTTGTCTGTCAAACGAAAATGTTAAGTATGACAGAAACCTCGACACAAGATCGTATGCCATGGTTTTAATTTGTTGAGAAACGGGAGGAAGATGGATAGTAGATGTATAAAGGTGTTGGTTAAACATTTTATCTTTTGGGTTTTTTGGTTGGAATCTGGTGATGTAAATTTGGATAAAATCACCATTTTATGTTGTTTAAATTGCATTTTTGAATGCATAAATGGATTCAGGGTGCTGAAAAACCTTTGGGACATTCAGATCATACAAATTTAACCACTCAAATCTGTAGATCCAACTGTTTATCACCGGATTTCAAACAAAATCAAACTGAAAAAGTTGTCCAAAAACACCCAAAAAGTAAAACGTTTAAACTACTACTTTCAAGCAAATGGAATGTTAAATGTATTATGACAAGCTTTTCTAAGCATAGTTCCTATATAATAATAATAGGAAAGGTAATGATAGAAGAATATTCTTAGCTCAGTTCACAAATTAACCTGATTACCCCGTATATGCTATGGCTAGTGGCTCGACTTTCATCAGCCACACAGGTTAAGTGGTTGGGCTAGTTGTAATCAGTTATTGGGTTAAGGAGTGCACTCATGGCTAGTGGCTCGACTTTCATCAGCCACACAGGTTAAGTGGTTGGGCTAGTTGTAATCAGTTATTGGGTTAATGAGTGCACTTATTGATTGGTGAAGTTTTTAATTTTTTTATTCGTAATTTTATAATGTTTAAATCATATTTTTGAATATATAAAATTTAGCATCTTTAAAACCTTCAGGGTGTCTAGAATATGTATGTTGAAGTAAAAACATAGAATGTTTAAAATACATTGTATTTTGATTTAACTGAATGGAAGATAATTAGCAAGGCTTGTCCATATTGAAAATGAGTTAGCATAATTTTTGGGGACAGTGTGAACATTTAATGAGCAAGGAATTACATATGTGTGAAAGCAATCAGTTATCAATGAAACTTTTATTTCAAGCTACTACCATCAACTATTTAGTATTGTTGTAGTCTAAATGTCCTACAAAATGACTTTTTTTTAGATAATATTTTCTTGGGACTTTTGTTCGAAATCCTGTAATAAATTGTTAGATCCTCATATCTGAGTAATTATTTTTGTATAATCTAAATGCCTCAGAGGTTTTCAACATGCTGAATTCATTTCTGCATCCAAAAATAAATTATGCAATAAATTGTGTTGTGTTACTATAAAACACTTATCCTTTAACACAGTGCTCAAAATACTACAATAAACGTAAAACAAAAAGAAGAAGCTACAACAATATAATGACCACACCATCCATACAATGAACACAATATGTATGCTAGAAAATCCAATATGGGAAAACTAAACCAGAAGGTGGACATTGTGCTTTGGGTTTTTCTTCTCAAATATAAAATGCAAATACAAAGAAAGATGGACTCATTATAGAGTTAAAATAGACATTGTGCCATGAATCGCTACTATAGGACCTTCTACTTCCTTTGTTCTACTCATCATATGCCACTCCTTTGCACTTCTCATTTATGGAACAATGTTTAACATGTATAGATAATTGTCTAGAGTTAGAGTTAGGGTTTTTGCATACCTCAACTCTTGATTAGGGGAAGGGTTTTAGACCCTATAGAATTTTGTTTAAAGTCCACACATGACTAGCTTCACATGTGTGAGTAATGAGAGCTCACGTGGCATCCACTTGGTACTATGGTGGTCAAACAATAAGTCAACTTATATGAGGCATAACATCCTCATACAGACTCCAACCTGGAAAAAAATTAGGGGCTAAATTTCTCCCATGGGCTAATTTTCCATGCTTTCCCAAAAAACGATTCACCAATTTCCATTTTTTCTAAAAGTGATTTGCCCAAATTCTATAGAATAAATTATTTTACCTTAAAAATAGACCAAATTTTATAGAAACTATATAAAATCCTTATAAATTTGAATATTTAAAAAAAAATATATCGTCAAATGTTATATAGTTTGCATATTAAGGACTAGTAAGATTCGCCAAGGTTTCTAGATTCTGAGATAAACTTTCATCCTTAAAATTATCCCTGATTCTGATTGAGGTGATCGTTAGACCATCAAAGTTCTCTTGATGACTAAAACAATGTTGGAGGGTTGCAAACTCTATTCACAAAGTTTTGACCCCCAAAATGATTGTTTGATGCTTGAAATGAACTTAGAAAGTTTCATTATCCCAAATCACCCAAATAGGATATGCCCCTAAAATGGGCCCTACAAGTCCATGGCTCCAATTTTACATTCATTAAATACCAAAACAAATGATAAATTATATAGTGATCATTTTAGATCGTACCTCCCCATTATGGGAGGCTTTTGGTCCCCAAAATATTTTAATAAAGGAGATGAGGAAATATTTCCTCAAACTTCTCCCTGGAGTACCACTTGAACTTGCCTGGAAGTTGTCCTTTTAGCCTAACTTACCAGGGTTCTTGTTACCCCATTTAGGATTTCTAGAATTCTTCTACAAAATTGTATCATCTACTAAATATGCCCAAACTTATGGTGTTAACAACTCTATAATAGGCAAGACTTGATCCCCATTGTCCTAATCTAGCATGGAAGTTTCCTAAAATTTATATTTTGCACATTCAATACTCAGTGCATGCATATGTATAAAGGTATATTGAATATGCAAGCATTATCACACACCTAATCCAACACTTCTAAAGGACAATCTTGTAGAGCCTTGATCTTCTTACTATGACCTTTCAACCATTATTTGTTCAAGTGCAACTAGACTTAGTATCCTACCTTGAATGTCTTCCTAGCTCGGTGTAAGTCATGATTAGCCTGGTACTTTTCTTATGACTTCTTTAGTGTCTCTTGTACGTACAAATGGATCTATTCGATATTATCAATGAATCTTTTATCATTCAATGCTTCCCCTATGGTAAAGGGGACTTACTGGTGGAAGTATGGATTTCTCTATTACAAAAGTGTTGAATGCAAATTAGATTCTTAGCCTGGATTCTTGTATACTCTGATTATAACCCCTCAAAAAATTAGCAAATGTCATGCTCACCACTTATGTTTTCCCATCTACTTGTGGACGAAAAGTTGTAGATCTCTTTTTTTAGGATAGTTAGACACTTAGGAGTTAGTTAAGATCAACTTGGTTTAATGTGTCTTTAGGTAAAAGTGTGTTTCTTTAGTATGTCTTAGCACACATTTGTAGTTATGTAATCCAATGATCACGATATGTTATAGACATAGAGTGATCTGACGACTCATATTCTCCTCGATCCTAACAACTATATTGATATGTGGCTTAGCACTTGATTGATCCATAACCTCTTTTTAAAGAGCATGGAGGATCATTTTTTGATGATCAATTGTGAGAAATTGTCTTGTAAAATATTTTTCTTTTGCATTAATATATTGCCTCAAGTGCCCACATTGGTTGGGGTCGTGGATTGTTTCCCTCTTAGATGATTTTAACCATGTAAAAACACTAGTGTTATGATATTTTATTTGGTTGTGTAAGTGGTTTCTTAAAGTGTTCATTTTGTGTTGGAATAATCTTCTTTTTCAAACATGGTATAAGATCCCATTTGAAGACCCGCTCTGGTTGAAGATCGAGATCTTGAACCTGTGTTGTTGCATTTCTTGGTTCTACTATTTCTATTCATTTCTGGGCTAAGCAAAATATTCCATTGTGTCTAGAGCACTTCTTTCAATCAAAAACACTTTTCATTTCACTTGAAAAGGTTTTCGATTTCCCAAGATATGACATTTTTTGTTAGCTCCGAAGGTATAAAGTTTGAATACATCATTTTTTTTTACATAATTAATATTTTGGTTTTCTATTTTTATTCTTGGTTTGCTACTCTTTCTAGTATGTGTGTGCTCTTTGCAATGCACTTTGTGCGATCTCAACAAATTATAAATAAGCACAAAAATTATTTTATTTTCTATATATGCTCTTTGCTTTGTGCTTTGTGCTTTGTGCTTTATGTGAACTCAACAAATGAGAAACAGAGAGAAAACTTCCATTTTCCAGGTAAGCTAACCGAGTTCTAACCCCATTATTATTGAGATCTGGAAATTGTTTTTTTGAAATTTCACTTTTTTGTGTGTGCAGTCGGGTTGAAATTTTTATTGCAAGAAAAAAAAAGGGTTTGGGGGGTAAGCATACACTTCGAGACAAAGCGTAAAAAAAAAAAAAAAAACTTCCTCCTTCATCAAATTTGATGTATGTTTTGCATTAGCTCACTTGGTTGAAAGTTGATTTATTTAATAAGAGTTCTTGAGTTGAAGTCACTCTTTTTTTAAGTTTTTGGAAAAATTCAAACAACCTTGAGTTATCTCATAACTTTATTGTAAAGTGTTTACTTTTTGCATCCAACTTTAATTTTTAAAGTAACTTTAATCTAAAAGTGATTCACACTTATTTTATAAAAGTGAGTCACTTAGTAAGTAACTTGTTTGTAAAAGTGAGTTTATAGGCAAAGTTAGAAGGATGTGGATTTTTTTTTACTTAGCCATCAGAGATGGTGTTTGTGTTGGTTATGTTCTTGGAAAACATCATCAGGAAAGTTTTGACAAATGTGCCTCTTGGCATGCCTCGGCCCCTTTTTAGCTTGTTCACAATGATTTCTTCTCACTCTTTCTTTGGGTGCAAATACTTCTTAACCTTCATTGATGACTTCTCTAGACACACTTGGGTTTACTTCTTAAAACTTAGGAGTGAACTTTTTGACAATTTTTTGGCGTAAATGGATCTTGTAGAAAAACATTATGAACATCAATTACAAAGGTTAAGAATAGATAATGGTGGTGAATATGTGAACAACAAATTTGCAACCTATTGCATTATACAAGGAATTAAAATGCAACATATTGTTCCATGTACACCACAACAAAATGGTGTTGCTGAGAGAAAGAATCACACATTAAAGGAATGGAAAACTGTATGATCCAATATAAAAGATTGAGTCTTCATTATTGGGAAAAATCCATCAATTGTGTCAATTACATAGTAAATCAGACTCCCACAAAGGATTTAAAAATTATAACACCAAAAGAAGCATGGACTAAAATTAAGAAAGATGTAAGCCACTTATGTGTATTTGGTAGTGAAGCATGGGCTCACATTCTTGATGAAAAAATGAAAGCATTATAAACTAAAAGTGAGAAGTTCATTTTTATTGCATATTCTAAAGATGTCAAACGTTATAGACTTTTTCAACCTCATTCCAATGAAATAATTATTATAAAAGATGTTAAATTTGATGAAAATATCTCAACCTACAAACCTAATTTGGTGTTTGTTCCATCTTCGGTCTGCGAGTCATCTTCTAGTTCTATTCTAGTTTCTTCCTCAGATGATGACAGTGAGGATGAAAATACACCTCTACGTGGTCACCTTCCTCCAGATGATTCCATTGAACATGAACCTGCACCAACACCATCACTTCCCAGATGTGTTCATTCAACACGAGAAGAAACTAGTGATCCTACCGACTAGCGTTGTACACATTCAAGGTTCCAGTGAGCCTCCTCTCTTTTGGCTCTAGTTTCATCGACTTGTAATCCAGACACATTTGCATAAGCTTTTGGCCTTTTATATTGGGACATAGAAAAGAATGAAGAATATTGTTCCTTAATAGTGAAAAATACTTGGGATCTTGTGCCTCTTCCAAAAGGAAGGACATTTTTCATATGTAAATGGGTGTATAGAACTAAGTATGCATCAGATTGAAGTGTTGAAATACATAAGGCCCGATTAGTTTCCAAAGGATTCTCTCAAGTTGAAGGGATTGACTACAATGAAACCTTTTCCCCAGTTGCTAAAATGAATTCCATCCACCTTGTTCTAGCCTTTGTTGCCTCACATAAATGGGAGGTCCATCAAATGGATGTTAAATATGCCTTCTTGCATGGGGATTTGCAAAATGAAATATACATGGAACAACCTTCTTGGCTATGTTCAGAATGACTCCAATCTTATTTTCCACCTTAAGAAATCTCTCTATGGTCTTAAGCAAGCTCCTCAAGCTTGGTATTCTAAAATGGACAACTTTCTTCTTAACACTAACATTCATAGATGTCATTATGACCCTAATGTCTATACCAAGAAAATAGAAAGCCATCTCATGATACTTGTTATTTATTTTGATGACCTTATCCTCATTGGTAGTGACCTTAATCTATTAACCCATGTGAAATCCATCCTTAAGAATAACTTTGAAATGGCAGACTTAGGTTATTTTCATTTTTTCCTTGGCCTCCAAGTATTACAAACTAAGGAAGGAATCTCCCTTTCCTAGTCTAAGTATGCACATGACCTTCTTTGTTGCTTTCAAATGGAAGATTGTAAGCCAACCCCTTCTCCCTTCCAATGTGGAATCAAACTTGCTGCCACATGTACTACTCCAAAATTCGATGCCACTTTGTACCATTTGTTAGTTGGTAGCCTCTTATATTTGACTAATACCTATCTTGATATTTACTTTGTTGTTGGTCTTGTTTCTTAATATATACAAACACCCCATGAAAGCCATTGGAAAGAAACAAAAAGGATACTTTGGTATATCCAATGTACAGTTCAGTTTGGGATATATTACAGTTTCGGGGAGAATCCTTTGTTGGTTAGTTTCATTGATTTAGATTAGGTCAATGGCCCTGATGATTCAAAGTCTATTGTAGGTTATGTTTTCATCCTTGGTTCTGACCCTATCACTTGGGATTGTAAGAAACAACGTTATATTTCTACTTATTTAGCAAAAGTAGAGTATTGAAAAGTGGTTAATACAAGTCAATAAGCCTTGTGGCTTCAACATATCCTTTCATATTTTGGATTCTAGCAGCAACATCCAACCACCCTTTGGTGTGACAATTAGAGTGTCGTCAATATCATGTTATGAGAAAAATATATCTATGGCTAGGGGAAAACCACAACAGATGGAACGACACCTAGAAATCAACTTTAATCTCAAGTATGCTATATAAATGAAATGCTAACAAGAGAAGGCTAGAAGCCTACCTCGTCCGTGTTGGCATGTTCACAGGAACAATGCGCTTGTCATTGATGGAAAGAACACACAGGAAGGATAATCTCGGGAGGAGAAGTGACAGTGATCGTTGGATCATCCATTCCGAATTCTCGATGGCTATCAGATCTGAATTAAGACAGGAGGAGCATGCAGATGGAGGACAGATCTCAAGCGTTAGATCTAAGAGCAGGGACTGGCCGTCATTGGATCTAGGAGAACCTGCACAATCTTTAAAGTTCAAAATGAAGCGGGCTTACAAAGTCCCGAAAACATGAGGACCGTCCATCATCAGGGAGGACATGTGGCTACAGTTCATCATTTCGCTGACTAGAAATTCAAAGGAAGGAAGCTCTCTAACCTTCCAACTTGTGATAAGATCTGGGCTGTTAGATTTGGATTAACTACGAAGGACCAGCAGTCGTTAGATATAGTGAAGCTGCAAGGCGAATAAGACCAGGAATCATCAAAATCTCCAAAACTGTGAAGGAATCCTGGCCATCCATCAAGGACAGTCGTGGTTCGTTGGATCTGGAGGACACATGTCGAAAGATCGTCATTTCACTGACTAGAAAGTCAAAGGAACTAGCTGCTATATTCTTCCAACTAGCAAAACGCAAAATGGCGAAATGATCTGAGCCATCGGATCAAGGAGAAATCTGGTCTGTCGATCCAAGAAGGACACATGGCGAAATACCATCTCTTCGTTGACTGGAAAGTCAAAGGAACGAGGTGTTCTAACCTCTCGAACTCGCGATATGCGAAATTGCGAAATAATCTTAGCCATTGGATCAAGGATGAATTTGGGTCGTCGGATCGAGGAGGTAGTTCATAACATACCACGTCAGAAAGGACAGGTGGGAGTCTACATCAGCAAGGACATGTGGAGCAATCATACAAGGACAAGTTTCAAGTTTACTCGGCATTTCAGGCCACTAGAAATCACAATTCTAAGTGACACGTGGTAGCCACTCGACTTATGACACGTCATTGAGTAACACAAGAATGATGTCACCCCAAGAGTTTAGTTTCGAGAGTTTTAGCATCAATACTCCCCCAAAGTCCCGAAAGCTGAAGTTCCAGGATGGAGGATAGACGTCCGATCACCACGGATCATGAACCATTGATCTGAAGAGAGAAGCACTCAAATGACTAGCCAGTGGTCATATCTCGTGGTCACATCGTTGAGAGCTGGAGAGCAGAGCTAGAGCTGCCAAGCTCCATTTTGGAGTTTGTGACATTGAGAGTCGAGACGACTCTTCACAGAATCCCTGAAACGCGAAATGCAAAATGCATTTTCGGACTTGGCCCCTGGTCACCACCCGTGGTTGTGTGAGTGGAAGGAGCTAGCATAGCTAGGCTCCATTTCGGGTACCGAAAGTTGGAGGAGTCAAGGGACTCACAGGAGAATCCTCGAAACACGAAATTGTGAAATGCAGTTTCGAGTTAAGCTGTGGTCACCGACGGTGGTCATGTTGGAGGAAGGAGCTAGAGCAACCAAGCTCCAATTCGGGGTTCGCAATATGAGGATTCAAGAGGACTCACCGGAGAAAACTCGAAATGTGAAATCGTGAAATGCCTTTTTGAATAGGGTTGTGGTCACATCCATTGGTCACATCATCGAAGGTTTAAGGGAGGATCTAGCATGTAGCTAAGCTCCATTTTGGAGATCGAGACTTGGAGAGTCGAGATGCCTCATCCCCAAATCCCCAAAACGTGAGTCATGAAAGTGCCTTATGAATAGGCATTTGGTCACCGCCAGAGGTCACTTGAAAGGAAGGGGCTTAGCCAGAAGAGCTAGTGCCCATTGTGAAGTTTTCTTCAGGAAGAGAGAAGGCGCCAAAATGCATGAACATGCGGAGTTTCTCTCAGTAACTGCCAGAATGAAGTGATTTCATCTGCCAGAGAATTTGAGGAGTTGTAGAGTGGCTGTCAGAGGGGTCGAAGAGCCTTGGTGTAACTGTTAGAGACCACTGATGGTTTCTTCCAGAGAATTCAAAGAGTCTTTAGGGTGATCGACAAAGAAGACAAAGAGTCTTGAGGAAACTGCCAGTGGAGTGTAAACTCATCATAGAGTTGACTAACATATGGAAAAGGGTCGAAGACTGTTACAGTCAGTAAAGCCAAAAGATCTCAGGAGGAGGGCTAGTGATGATGAACGTAGTGAAGTGTATACAGTGGGATAGCGCATGTGGCATGCACAAGGTGCAAAGAGACTATAAAATGGAGAACAGATAAGAGATTAGGGCTACGATTTTTAAAGAATGTGTTATGCAGGTAGAAGAAGGGAGTCTAGAGGAGAAACAGTGCAGCAGAAGGAGAGAACAAAGATTCATAACTGATACAATAAAAGAATGATGAGATGGACATGCAGAGATATAGCAGAAGATCAGAAAGCTCAAGGAGATGCAAGCAGAGAGACATTGATACAAGAGAGCAGAGCAACATTATAGAACATTGATAAGCTTGGTAAGATAGTGACAACTATTGAATCACTGTAATAAATTCACAGAAAGCAAAGTTTTATATTTTAGGGTGGTTGGGAGGTTCTAGGGAGGATTGTTGTCCTTTGAGTGCCAAGTGGGTGCTTGAACACAGGGATTTGTAGCTACCATCTTCTAGCAGATAGAGAAAACAGGGTGGCAAGGTGGTGCTAGGAAGAACATTGGTTCTTTGTTATACAGGTTGGTGCCTATGTGATTGGAAGTTGGTGCTGGAGAAGTGAGGTAGTTGGTACTTCCTTCTAGTGGGTGCTAGAGAAACCAGAGAGTTGGTTCTCTCAACAAGTAGCAGCTTGCAAAACAAAGGTGGTAGCTTCATTATGAGTTGGTGCTCATAAGAATGATAATGTACAAAAAATAATTATCATATAAAGAAGAAGAGGTTTTCACCCTTTATGGGTTTCCTCAGGAATATCTGTCTCTGTACTATACATGTGTGTGATTGATGTTGAATACTTTATTGCTTATTTATTGTGATCATCATTGAGAAGTTCTGTAATAAATTTAAAAATGGATATAATTGTTTAAGCACAGTAACAACTGATTCACCCCCCCTCTCAGTTTTCCAACAATTGGTATCAGATCTGGTCCCTTTTATCTAAGGGTAGATCCTAGAGCTTAAACATGTCAAGCCATGAAGGAACTTCAACCAATAAGGCCCCTCTGTTCAATGGAACAAACTTTGTCTTCTGGAAAGTTAGAATGAGAACCTACATAATGGCTTTAGGTGCATATGTCTAGGATGTGGTAGATATTGGTTATGTAAATCCAGTTGTACTAGCTAATAAGGATGAAAAGCTAGAATTCAGCTTCAACGCTAAGGCTATGAATGCCATCTTGAGTGGGCTTGCGGAAGCAGAATTTGTAAAAGTTATGCACCTAGAAACTGCCAAAGAAATGTGGGACAAACTCATTAGCAGTTATGAAGGTAATGAGAAGGTAAAGGACACCAAGCTTCAAACCTACAGAGTACAGTTTGAACAGCTGAAGATGAAAGAGGATGAAACTTTTGGAAAGTACTTTCTGAGAGTTGAAGAACTGGTAAATGCAATGAAAGCACTTGGTGAGAAAATTGAGGAACCTTCTTTAGTTAAAAAAATTTTGAGATCTCTACCAGATAGGTTCAACCCGAAGGTCTCTGCTATAGAAGAACTCAATGATCTAAAAGCCTTGGATTTTGATCAACTTCTAGGAACGTTGACTTCATATGAAATGAGAATAGTTAAAGATAAACCCACCTCTAGAGAAGCATCATTTAAGGCAAACAAGAATGAGGATTCTAAGCCTGATGAAATTGAAGCAAAATTTGTGAGAAGACTGAAGAAGGGATCAGGAAAATACAAAGGTAAACTGCCTTTCCAATGTTTCAACTATGGTAAGATAGGTCATTTTGCAAATAAATGTCCTCACAAAAGAAAGGATCAGACATATGATGATGACGAGAAGCACAAACACGGAAATTTCTTTAAAGAGAATAATTTTAAGAAGAAAAGTCTTTGTGTAAACAATGATGATGATCCTTCAGATGATGAAGACAATGACTCCTCTATTGAAGATAAACTAAATGACTTCATACTTATGGCCAAAGAGGTTTATGATAATAAAAGAACAGGAAGTTATGCTAATGAAGAAGAAGTTGTGGTTGACCTGGAAGGAGAACTGATCAGTGCACTAGAAGAGATTGACAGACTTGGAATTAAGACGAGAAAGAAAAAACAATTGCTGATACAGTTCAAGAAAGGAAGTAAGGAACCTGACAAAGACTTTGCCCTTCTAAAAGTGGAATTAGAAGAGGCAAAGAAAATTGAAGACATTCTGAAACAACAGTTATCAGAAAAGAAGGCAAGATGTGAAGCTCTGGAGGAAGAAGTAGTGAAAAATAGGAAAGAGATGGAGAATTCGAGCCTTGTATCATCAGAATCTGTCAAGTATCAAAGCCTCAGAAGAATTGGCCACCATTCTAAATCAGCAAAGAAATCCAAAACTGAAAACAGGTCTGGGTTATGAAGAGGGATCAACTAGTGATCAGCCAAGCAACAAAGATCCCATCAAGTTTGTCAAATCTACCATCTATGACAACAAAAAACCTGCAGAAACAAAAGAAGATAATCAACGGCCCTGGAGGAGTAACGAAAGAGGTACCATAACTAAAAATATAGATCAAAGAAATAATGTACTCTTTGTTCAAAGAAATCATCGGCATGGAAGAAATCGACCTTTTCAAAGAAGACAACCATTTTCCATGTACCAAGGTTTTTTCTATGGATATTGTTTTTTCTGCTCTAACTTTGGTCATAAATCTGTAAATTGTTCTTTAAAATTGAGATATGAGCAATAAAGACATTCAAGGTATAGATATCTTCCACAACAAAGAATGAGACAGCCAAGTAACAAATCATCACAGACTACAAATCACTTGATGGATGGGAAAAGGAAATGGGTTATGAAATCGTTATGATCCCTTATTCAACGAACTAGAATGTTACATTTGTCATAATTATGGACATAAAGATGTTGACTGTCGCTTAGAGAACTATGAACCAGATTTGAATCCCTTTGCTAAAAATGTCAAGGGTTGGAAGAAGAAAGAAAGTGACAAGTGTGGATTAGTGTTGTCAGCTCAAAGACAAAAGAACCCTTGGTATATAGACAGTGGATGCTCCAAACATATGACGGGAGACAAAGGTAAGTTCCTATCTCTAAGTGAAAGTAAATCAGGAAACGTAACCTTTAGAAATGATGCTCTAGGTAAAATCAAGGGTAAAGGGACGGTGAGTTTAAGTAATGGAAAAGGAAAAGCACAAGATGTTCTGCTTGTAGATGGGATGAAACATAATCTGCTCAGTTTAAGTCAAATGTATAATAGAGGATGCGAAGTGGTGTTCACTTCCAAGGGCTGCAAGATAAAGTATGTAAACTCAGGACAAGTGGTGGCTAAAGGCATAAGGACAAAAAATAATGTATATGTGCTAAAAGAAGATAGAGAAGAATGGCATCTAAGAAAACATGATGAGAGTTGGTTATGGCATAGGAGACTTGGACATCTAAACTTTGATCATTTAATCAAGCTAAAAAATATTGAGGCAGTAAAAGATCTTCCAAGAATATCAAAGACACAGGATTCTTTGTGTAAACCCTGCCAAGTAGGAAAGCTAACAAGGACACAGTTTAAATCCAAGAGCTCTACTTCAATAGAGAAACCACTCCAATTAGTTCATATGGATTTATGTGGACCATCAAGACAAGAAGGCACAGGGAAGGAAAACTACTTCATGCTAATCATTGATGATTACTCCAAACTCACTTGGGTTTCTTTTCTCAAAGAAAAATCTGAAGCATTTGAGAAATTTAAAGTATTTAAGGCTTTAACAGAAAATCAAACAGGAAACAGATTAAAAGTTGTAAGATCAGACAGAGGAGGAGAATTTATGTCAAGTGATTTCAAGAAATTCTGTGATAAACATGGGATCAAGAGAGAATACACTATCTCAGAAACTCCATAGAAAAATGGAGTAGTTGAAAGGCAAAACAAAACAGTTCAGCAAATGGCCAGGTCAATGATGAATGAGAAGAATATTGGTCAAAAATACTGGGTAGAAGCAATACACACAACAGTCTATGTTCTTAACAAAGCTCACCTCATACCACACGGTGACAAAACGCCCTATGAATTGTGGTATGGAAGCCCTGCTTCAATAAAACACTTCAAAGTGTTTGGGAGTAAGTGCTACATAAAGAATAATAATGAAAACCTTGGCAAATATGATGACAGGGCTGATGAAGGCATCTTCTTAGGATATGCTACCATAGTAAAGGATATAGATGCTTTAATAAAAGATTGCATAAGTTAGTTGATTGCATTGATTTAAAGGTTGATGAAGAAGTCCCAATAACAAAGGTGAGCAATATTGAGTCTGTGTCAGAGGACACAGGTAAAGCTGAAGATGAACAGGTTGAAGAATCAGAAAAACAAGACTTTGAATCAAATGAAGATACAAATACTCAGGCAGATTCAAACCAACAGACAACATCAAATCCTTCCTCCATAATTACTCAAAAGAATCATTCTGCAAGTCAGATAATTGGTGAGAAAGACAAAGGTGTACAAACCAGGAGAAGGATAATCAAAGACACCGAGAAATCGCATATAGCATTCATATCCATGGTGGAACCCAAGAACTTTAATGAAGCCAATGAAGACATAAATTGGTTAAAATCAATGAATGAGGAACTGGACCAGATTGAAAAGAATGACACTTGGGAACTCGTTCCTAGACTAGCAGATAAAAATTTCATAGGCTCCAAATGGATCTTTAAGAATAAGTTGAATGAGCAGGGACAAGTTGTCAGGAACAAAGAAAGATTGGTCTGTAAAGTCTATGCTCAAATAGAAGGACTGGATTTTGATGAAACATTTGCACCCGTAGCAAGATTAGAAGCTATCAGAATATTTCTTGCCTATGCTTGTCATAAAAGGTTTAAATTCTATCAAATGGAT
>JASDQU011102736.1:8568-30298 GCA_032191745.1 Picea mariana
GGATGTCGTCGATCGATTCGCCTGATGGATCTTTTTTGTTGAAATATTAAAATTGCCTTCTGCTTGTGCTTTCAAGCCCGAAATGAACTGTTAGGAAAATTGCACTTTGTGTTCATGGCTGCGGCCTGCATGATCGAGGATTCGGACGACTGGCTATGGGCTGGGAAAACAGGGAGACCGGGGCACTTTAAACATAGAGGGGGGCAAACGAAAATGATTTTACAAGTCGAAGGGGGAAAAAATTAAGACTTGGTCTTCGAAAAGGAGAGAGACAGGGAAAAATTATAGACTTAGGTAGAAACCACAAACCCACAGGACTCTGACAAGTTCATGTGATAACAACTTGTTGTCGTCGTCAAAGTGATTTGCAATGCATTGAATCATTGCATGTGATAAGGATTGTGAGGAGGATGTATCATTCTTTTATGTGATGGATGCTAAGTGTCTGAATATGGGGATTTGTATTGTGTGTGGTTGAGATTGTTAAACATAATTTGTTGATCTTGTAACACCATGAAATAAACATTTAATTATTTAGCAAGTATATTTAATTGAAGCATGACATGTTTAATTAATTTGTCATGTATTTAATTAAACGATCATGACAAGGTCTAATAATACCCATCAAGGTTATGTTATGTTGCATCTTAATCCCTTTCTTTATTATTGTGAATTTTGAGGTCAACTTCCCATTTATTATTTTATTAATTTCAAACAATGCCTTAAATTAGAAAACCTTGTTCCTAAAATTAAATTATGATACTAAAATAAGCAATTGGAATGACAAACAAATATGTATATGCTAATAGAGCCTTGCTTTGTTTTTTTTTTATGGGGATTGTGGCTCTCAAGAAACAAGATGGTTAAGGAAAAATCATATTATATAGGACTAGTGACACATGATATTAGACTCTCCTATAAAGAATGCTAGAAGGCTCAAAAGCATAAGACAACCAAGAACCTATCATTGAATCCACAAAATCCTAGGGATACTTAAATGATGCATGACAAGGAAACCCATGTTTGTGTGGAGTTGGGGGATCTATTTTCCTAACCAACATCATTATTCTACATTCAAATATGAACAAATAATAGAGTTGAATTCTTTGCATTGTGGATTTTGATGAAAATTATTGCAGATAAAGATGTAAGACACTTGCAGGCGATGCATGATTCCAAGTTACTGATGGACTAGGAAAATGACAAATGTCAAATTACCAATTTATCTCTAGGTTCTATAATGCATAGAGTTTTAAAGGCAAAAAGTCAATTCGATACCTTTTCACAAATCTTCAAGAAATTTAACACAAAAACATGGACTCTCTCTAAGAATGATCTCTATTAACACAAAAGCATGGACTCTCTATAAGAGTCCATGCTCTCTCTAAGAATGATCTCTCTCTAAGCATGGACTCTCTCTAAGAATGCTTGCCTTCATGTGACCTTGTGTTCTTCATTCAATTTTAAAGGGGTTTACACCTGCAACTTTCGACAATATTTTTGGATACGACAATAGGATTCCATTTCATTATATTCAAAGTTTCTCTAAGTTTTTCTCTTTCCTACTTTTCATTTTTCATGATGGTCATACCTTTTTTGGGGGGTATCCATTATAGTGGGAAATGTGGGTGCCTAATTTCATGGAAATCAAAGGACGATTACTTTTTTGTTTTTTCTAAAAATAGTAGCTACCTCGAGTCACCCTTCTAGGAATGAGGATGAGTTTCATTTTTGGATTTTGAGGACTCTGGTTTTTCATGATGTAGACTATTTTTACAATTGATCTATGCAACCTAATTAATTATTGGTTGCAAAATGAGTTGGCTAGGTGGATGGTGCACAAAGTCTGAGTGGTGATCTATCATCGCCATGATAGCTTGATGCATGCAAAAATTTCATTGTTATAGATATTTTGTCTTGATCATTTAAAAAGTTTCAACAAGGCATGAGATATCAAATGGTTCCTCATCTCACATCAATCGTGACATACTAACATGGATTTTTTACATGGCTTGTTGTTGTCATCAAAGTGATTTGCAATGCATTGAATCATTGCATGTGATAAGGATTGTGAGGAGGATGTATCATTCTTTTGTGTGATGTGCTGGAGTTACTTCACACACACCTAAGATTTATTTTTCCTAAGGTTTTTCCTTGTTTATTAGGCGTAATTAGTCATTATCTAGTCTCCTATATTTTAGGGGAGAATATTCTCTTTCAGTTGACACTTCAGTTTGACTAGTTGAGTTGAGTTTAGATGTTGCATTGGTTTTTTCACCATGATAATTCGACCTTTCCTTGGTATCATCACCATATTGGCGCATTAGCCTTGATTCCCTGAGTTAACTCTTCACTACTCTCTGTTCAGTCAGTTAACTGAAGACTAGTTGACTAGTTAACTCAACTAGGTGGCAATTCACTCTCATAACTGCCTGAGAGACTAGACTAGGTGGAATTTCACTCCCGTAACTGCTAGTGTGTGTCCATATCACTCTAGACCACCACCATGGTGCATTGGTTCTCCTCCAATGTGCACTCATTGAGTTATACAGAGTATATCATATGTAAATTATTCATTATTCACAACGATTAATGAGAATTCTTTCATTCGTTCTCTCCTTCTTCTTCTTTCTCAAATTCTCTCTGCAAATGTGTGTATCATTGTTTAGCTAGATGTAGTCTATGCAAGTTCAACACATTTACATGTTATCAGAGCTGACAGACTACTAAGCAAAATCTACACCAAAAATTTTTGCAGGTAAAAAAGATTGAAGACGGCAGAAAGATGGATTTCCAAAAAGAATCCATTCTTACACCTTACAACTATTTTGCATGGAAGGAGAAAATAGCCATACATCTCCGAACCAGAGGGTTGTACAGGTTAACCTTGAATACAGATACAGAACCGACATCAGCCATAGAAAAATCCATGTACTTAAATCGCATGGATGAGGCACTCGGAACAATTTGCAGTCTTATTTCTCCTGATCTCCTTTTTCACATATCTTCCCGTAAGATTCTCAATGAAGCCTGGACCACCTTGGAAGGGCTCTTTGTCAAAGAGGATGAGATGAGGGGACACATGCTGGAGGTGGAGATGCTCACATTGGATCCAAAAAGCTTCCATAATATCCAAGATTTCTTTACAAAAGTCAAGGATTTACTGCCGCAACTCAAAGCTTGCGGGGTTGATAAATCGAAGGAGGAGAAACAAATGGTTCTCACCATTCTCTCCAAGCTTGGTATTGAATTCTCTGTATTCGTATCCACATTTCATTCCTCCATATTCACCTCCGAAGCCACCTGGAATATTGTTGTAGGTGAATTCCCCTGCAGACAAGTGGATTCCCTCTTGGTCTCTAGACTCCTAAGACCAAGACAAAAAAGTGCTTAACATGGACACTGACTTCCTTTTAGATCTAATCAAGCTAATGAATGAAAGAGAAGTAGAAAGATATGTACCTTATTAGCGACATTTGTCCTTGCAAAGTCCTGGCTAAGCTTCGATCCTGAGCTCCCTGATAGGTCCTGTAGGACAAACAAAGATACAATGGACTTCCACCTCTACTGAGATTAGCTCAAATATAGATCCATCTATTGTAGACAAACCCATATGGAACGAGCATAAGTTTGAAAGAAACATGCCAAGCATTGATTATTAATGAGAACAAGTAAAAGTACTTACAATCCTTTGAATGAAGGCATAGCAGCTTCTTCCAGTTCTCCTTGTCCAACCCCTTTGCTCAAGTAATCTACACTGATTTCTTTGATGACATCTCACTCATGAGATCATAAGTTTCACATATCCAATCTTTTCCATGTACATTTCACCATGAGAAGGCATCCTTATATAACCTTGGAGAGGCCCAACCACTTGAGAGATATTTGGGATAAGTTGAGGATTCCTCTCCTTCAATTGAGGATCTTCCCTAAGATCATACCTTGACGATCTATTCGAATCCAACTACCTTCAGGAATTGAGGGATTCTTCCCTGATTTGCCTCAACAAACCCAAAATTGGCTAAAAAAAGGGTAGTGCTCCCCCAAAAGGGTGCACATGGCGCTCAAACACTCCCCCAAAGAAGCTTAGGGAGCACCAACACTCCCTGACAGTGGGTAGGGGAGCGCTCCTCTCCAAAATTCATTTTTTAGTGGTTCTTTCAGTGTCAAAAGGTTTGTACTCCCTGTCAAGTGACTTCTCTTCTTCAAAACTAGTCTTTGGGGTGTCTTAAGTGTCTTTGTGATGTCGTTAGAGGCACGACATGGGCAAGATGRCAGTATGATGTTTATGACACTTGCAACACTTGTGGTCAAGATACGACACTTGCGGACAAGATGCAACACTTACAACACTTGTAATGACAACACTTGCGACACTATCGAAGTGAGTAATTTTGAGGTGTGACAAAKATGCTTTCTCTTGAGGACTTTATCGAATTCCTGACACAAGAGMAAACCAAGCTCATCAACATGGGAAAAATCAAAGGCCCAAGGGCACATGCACTCACTGTGCATGATGGCAGCCACAAATATCATAAATCTAAAGATAAAGATAAATGGAAAGCTCATGCACATCCGAAGAAGGAAGGGTACACAAAACCTTTCACCGATGCCTCCGGATCCAAAGGAGAAAAGGGAAGAAAAGAGGAGAAATGCACGTACTGTCACAAAGGATTCCATTTGGAATCCGCATGCATGCAAAATCAAATTTATCTGATGTCTCAAATACTTTATCAAAACAACCTTGGAGATCGCATCCCCGAGGGTGCCAAGAAGAAGAAGCCAGGAGATCCAAATTCCAAGAAAGGCAGTTCTAGCCATGCCTTGATTGCCATCAACTCCTCTCCTGATGCTTGGATCGTAGATTCAGGAGCATCACATCACATGGATACCTCAAAAGCAATATATTCTTCTTTGGATGCATGCAAAGGTCCTCCTATTCTGATGGGGGACAACTCATATGTTGAAGTCACCAACAAAGGAAGGATTGAACTCAACAACGAAAGCTTCGAGAACATGCTGCATGTTCCCAAAATTTCTGTCAACCTTCTCTCCATGTGTCAGATGACGAATTCCGGCACCGGAAAGAAAGTCATATTCACACCAAATTTCGTGGACATCTACGACATGCAAACCAACTCTAGGGTTGCTACCGGTGAGGTAAATCATCAGTCTAGATTGTATACTTTTTCTGAATTCATTGAACCTGTTTTTTCTTTACTGCTTACTCATGATGATGAAAGTAGTAGGATATGGCACGAAAGGTTTGGACATTTGAATTTCATATACATGCAACAACTTAACAAGAAAATATTGGTTTATGGTCTACCAAACATCCATTTCTCCAAGGGAGTGTGTGAGGGATGTGTTCTTGGAAAATACCCTCAAGAGAAATTCGACAAGGGAAAGTCTCACAGAACCTCCACACCTTTAGATCTGATCCACAATGACCTTATGGGTCCTTTTCCGCATCCATCCATCAACAAAGCGAGGTTTGTTCTCATTTTTGTTGATGATTTCTCACATTTTACTTGGATCTACTTTCTTAGGAAAAAATCCGAGGTCTCTCAAAACCTCAAAGATTTCAAAGCCCTGGTTGAGATACAGTCCAGAAAGAAGATCAAAGTCCTTTGAATTGATAATGGGAGAGATTATGTGAATCATGAGATCCACAATCTTTTCCATGAGGCAAGGATTCAGTTGCAACACACAATTCCCTATACTCCGCAACAAAACGAAGTTGTTGAGCAGAAAAATAGATCTCTAAAGGAGATGGCATCTTGCATGCTGCATGCAAAGTCACTACCACAAAGACTATGGGCCAAAGCACTTAATTGTGAAACATACATCCAAAACAGATCTCCCCATAGATCTTTCAAGGATAAGACCCCCTACAAGGCTTGGAGCGACCTCAAACCGGAAGTGACCCACTTTCGCATTTTCGGTTCACGTGCATGGGCCTGGACTCCATCTGAAAAGAAGAAGGCACTTGATCCACAAAGAAGTGAGTGTATTTTTGTTGGATACCCTGATGGTGTGAAGGGATATAGGATTATTGATCTTTCCTCAGACCGGCTCATCATTGAGTGAAGTGTCCAATTTGAGGAAAGTGTCTCGCATGCACCTCAACAGTCGCATGCAGACACCTTCATTCTTCCACCTATTCGAGATGATGAGCATGCACATGCTGACTCTTCTTTAGACAAGAGTTCTGATTCAGAGGACTCAGATGATTCAGAATTGGAGTCAGTACAGTTGGATGCAAAGTCATAGCATCCAGATGCAGTTTCAGAGCCAGAGTAGAGGCCAAAGTGGGCACAAACTACTCTTCAGGCTACAGGGGATCTCGTTGGTGATCCAGCCGATACTAGGAGGAATCAATCTGATTTTGAGGAGCCTCCTGTTACACTCATTGCCACTGAACCATTGCCCTTCAGACATCTTTTCTTGGTTCAGTCTTCAGATCCATAGTCTTATGGCGAGGCTGTTGGAAATCCCTTTTGGGAATCCGCCAAGCAGGAGGAGTACAACTCCCTCCTCAAGAACCAGAATTGGGATCTGGTTCCCCTTCCTTCTGGGAGGAAACTTGTCAGATGCAGATGGGTCTACAAGACTAAGAGCGCAGTGGATGGACATATCAACAGATACAAAGCTAGGCTTATTTCCAAAGGCTTTCAGCAGGTTCATGGTATTGACTATGATGAGACCTTCGCTCCAGTAGCGAAGATGGATTCCATACGATTGACACTTACCATTGCAACAACTAAGGGACGAGAAGTCCATCAGATGGATGTGAAGAATTCATTTCTTCACGGTGATCTCTCTAAGGATATCTACATGGAGCAGCCCCAGGGATTTATGCAGGACTCATCTTTGGTCTGTCGACTGAAGAAGTCACTTTATGGCCTCAAGCAGGCTTCGAGGGCATGGTATGCCAAGATGGATTCCTACCCGTTGTCACAGAACTTGTACGTTGTAAATCGGACCCGAATGTCTACATGCTCAGGACGACTGATTCGCTTCTACTTTTAGTTCTGTATGTCGATGATTTGTTGATCACTGGGTGCTCGACTTCAACGATTGTTGCAGTCAAGAGGATTCTACATGACAGGTTTTTGATGACGGACATGAGTCTGCTACACTTCTTCCTGGGACTCGAGATCAATCAGGATGCATCAGGCATCAAACTGTCTCAGGCAAAGTATGCACGAGATCTCCTTGAGAGATTTCACATGATAGACAGCAAGCTTGCTCCAACTCCTTTCCTATCAAGAGTCAAACTCGAGGATGGCGAGGAGACTCCACTGGTTAATAGCACACTATACAGATAGCTAGTGGGGAACTTTTTGTATCTCACACACTCCAGACCAGACCTCTGATATGCAGTTGGCGCAGTTTCCAGGTTCATGCAGGAGCCGCATGAGCTACATTGGAAAGCTGCAAAGTGTATCCTTCGATACGTAAAGGGCACCATCACCTTTGGGATTCATTATGCAATAGAATCTACATTAGATATCATTGGGTTTACTGAATTTGACTGGGTTGGTGATAGCACTGCTCGCAAGTCCACATCTGGTTACTCACTCAGTCTTGGTTCCGGGCCTCTCTGTTGGTCGAGTAAGAAGAAAGTTTCCATTGCTCTATGTTCAGCTGAGGTAGAGTACATAGGGGTAGTTAAAATAACCATTCAGGCTATGTGTTCTCATTGAGTTGGGCATTCAGTTTCATCGGCCGATCGTCATCTGGTGTGACAACCAGAGAACTCTGAAGTTCTGCAGAGATCCAGTTCAGAGGCAGTGGACGAGGCACATCGAGATCCACATGCACTACATTTGGGACTTGGTACACGAGGGGATCATTGACTTACAGTTCTATCCTTCAACAGAACAGACGGAAGACATCTTCACTAAGACCTTCATTGAGCAGAAGTTTCATTCTCTACGAAGTTGTCTTGGAGTGAAGGACACAGTTGCCTAGCAACTATAGTTCTTCTTTTTACATACATTGTACCTTGAGGGGGGGGCGGTTTCCCATGAGGTTTTCCCTCTTTCCTCACTTTATTTTCAATGTATCTTTTGTATTTGGGTACCTAACATGGCCTCGTTGCCGAGACCCATTCTTTATTTTCACCATACTGATGTTCAGGGGGGGTGTTGGAGTTACTTCACACACACCTAAGATTTATTTTTCCTAAGGTTTTTCCTTTTTTATTAGTCATAACTAATCATTATCCAGTCTCCTGTATTTTAGGGGAGAATATTTCACCTAGAGAATATTCTCTTTCAGTTGACACTTCAGTTTGATTGGTTGAGTTGAGTTTATATGTTGCATTGGTTTTGTCACCATGCAACATTGGGATCATCACCATGCTAATTCGACCTTGTCTTGGTACCATCACCAGACTGGCACATTAGCCTTGATTCCATGAGTTAACTCCTCACTACTCTCTGTTCAGTTAGTTAACTGAAGACTAGTTGACTAGTTAACTCAACTAGGTGGGAGTTCACTCCCGTAACTGCTTGAGAGACTAGACTAGGTGGCATTTCACTCCCGTAACTGCTGGTGTGTGTCCAGATCACTCTAGACCACCACTATGGCACATTGGTTCTCCTCCAATGCTCACTCATTGAGTTATACACAGTATATCATGTGTAAATTATTCATTATTCACAACGGTTAATGAGAATTCTTTCATTCTTTCTCTCCTTCTTCTTCTTTCTCAAATTCTCTCTACAAATGTGTGTATAATTGTTTAGCTAGATCTATTATGTCCAGGTTCAACACATTTACATGATGGATGCTAAGTGACTGAATATGGGGATTTGTATTGTGTCTGGATGAGATTGTTAAACATAATTTGTTGATCTTATAACACCATGAAATAAACATTTAATTAATTAACAAGTGTATTTAATTGAAGCATGACATGTTTAATTAATTTGTCATGTATTTAATTAAACAATCATGACAAGGTCTAATAATCCCCATCAGGGTTATGTTATGTTATATTGCATCTTAATCCCTTTCTTTATTATTGTGAAATTTGAGGTCAAATTCTCATTTATTATTCTATTAATTTCAAACAATGCCTTAAATTAAAGAACCTTGTTCCTAAAATTAAATTATGATACTAAAATAAGCAATTGGAATGACAAACAAATATGTATATGCTAATAGAGCCTTGCCTTGTTTTGTTTTATGGGGATTGCGGCTCTCAAGAAGCAAGATGGTTAAAGAAAAAACATATTCTATAGGGCTAGTGACACATAATATTAGACTCTCCTATAGAGAATGCTAGAATGCTCCAAAGCATAAGACAACCAAGAACCTGTCATTGAATCCACAAAAGCCCGGGGATACTTAAATGATGCATGACAAGGAACCCCATGTTTGTGTGGAGTTGGCGGATCTGTTTTCCTAACCAACATCATTATTCTACATTGAAATATGAACAAATAATAGAGTTGAGTTCTTTGCATTGTGAATTTTGATGAAAATTATTGCAGATAAAGATGCAAGACACTTGCAGGTGTTGCATGATTCCAAGTTACTCATGGACTAGGCAAATGTCAAATGTCAAATTACCAATTTGGCTCTAGAATCTATAATGCATAAAGTTTTAAAGGCAAAAAGTCAATTCGATACCTTTTCACAAATCTTCAAGAAATTTAACACAAAAGCATGGACTCTCTCTAAGAATGCTCTCTCTTTATAGGGAAATTCTTTTGTTATACAAGAATTCAGGGGATGATCTCTCTTTTGAAACATTTATTTCTCTTTTATGATACTTGTTATTATTTGTTTAAGTTACTATAGTTGTTTTGGGAGTTACTATAGTTGTTTTGAGAATTACTTAAATGATGTGTTTAAGGTGGTATAATGATTTTTTTTTTAAGAAAAATGATGAATGCAAGATATAATATATAAACATGTTTTTTTTATTTTAAAGAATGTAAAATGATGATTTTTCAAACTTGAAATATCACATATAATAATTTAAAAAAAAATAAATTAAAATATAAATAACCACATTTATTAAATAAATCGATAAAGAAAAACACGATAAAGGAAAACATCCTTAGTTTGAATAGAGTAAGTCGAATTCAAAACAAACCATTCTAATTCACAAAAGGCCGGAAAGAGGAAAGATCGTTGAAAAAGCAACAAGTAAATAAGGAAATTCTTAGTAGGGCAAGAAAAGGCAAAGGCAAATATTAGCTTGCATGCGTTGGTAAATCAGTGAAGGTAACATTAGAAGGTAATTTTCTATGGAAGGCAAGCTGCTTTTCTTAGATGTTTTATTCCTGTCTGTGTAGCATTCCCTAGGGGCAATTTCCTCTCACAAGAAAATTGCTATATTGCCCTTTCTCTGGCTTGTTGCATCAAGAGAGTCCCTTGAGCTATTTTCTTAGTTAGTGAGGCAGGCCCTTCTTCTGCAATGCATTTTCAAAGGAAGTGAKTTTATTTACCCTATGAATTGCTAGACTCTTATCAATCGTGCAGAGTGATCTTTTTTAATTCGATAAAGTGTAGTATAAACGTTTTAAGTTTTGATTTTTTCTTGGTAATTTTTTTAGAAATCTTTTTCACTTGCATTAAGAAAAACTATTAGACAATGAATAAAAACGATTAGACAATGAATAAAAACTATTAGACAATGAATAAACACCACAACACTCCCTTTAATACCTCGTTTACATTATTATATATGATTGATAAACAATGTTTTTTTTATTTTATGCAGATTTCCTATATGACCATCCTTTACATTATTATATCTGCTAGATAAACAATGTGTTTTTATTTTATGTAGAGTGAGGTGTTGGCTTAGTTGGTTAGTGCATTGTCTTTAAAGCTTTGCTTTAACTTTCAAAGTCACAAGTTCAAAGAAGTGTTGGTGTGGGAAAATGAACCTCATCAACCTCATAAGCTCACCAAGGAAAGCACCCACATATAAATTCCTTCCTTGATGTGAATTGTTTAGTTTGCAACACTAATTATCATAATTTGAATTATGAGTTTAAATGAAATGTGTCTAATTAAATCTTAATTAGTGGAGCAAAGAACAAGGTTTGGAGATGTAGCTAATAAAAAGGAGAACAACCCATCATGGTTATCAAGAATGAACCTTGATCAAAACCTCCCAACCCCTCCTAAATTGAAAGGATGATTTGATTGCTAAGATCACCCCCCTACCACAAAACCACTTGGTCATCTGGTTGACATGAAATGTTATTAGACATATAGCTTTGGAAGAATAGTCCACTAGCTAAAGTATATGTAAAATTAGAGACTTTGAACAACTCAGAATAGTCCACAAGTTGCAAATAAATTCCATGCTTTTTATAAGTTGTTAGCAAACATAAGATATGAGAACGAACAATAAGTATATGTAAAATTAGAGACTTTGAACAACTCAGAATAGTCCACAAGTTGCAAATAAATTTCATGTTTTGTATAAGTTGTTAGTAAACATAAGATATGAGAATGAACACTACAAACAAGAGAATAGCCTGCAAGTTTGAGTGCTCATGCCCACAAGCACCAAAGCACCAAGAGAACTAAGAAATGAGAGAATAGTCCATTATGCAAAAGCATAAATTTATATTAAAGCTAACAATAGTTTATTTATTAACATACGAAGATAACTTACAATGCAAAAAAAGGAACCCTTTTGCTAAAAAACAATGGTTCTATTTATAAACTTAACTCATGGCTCTTGGACTTCTAGATTCCCCACCCCACCCTTCAACTAGCCTAGGTAAGCTACACTACATGACTATTGAGCTTTTAGATCTTAACTTATAATAATTTTGTCTTATTTTCACTTTGACTATTTAAACTAGTTATGAAATAATTGTTCCATTAAATTAGGAAATTGCAATATCCCTCACAAAAGTGAAGCTTCCTCAAAACGTTCCCAACACATTTACATACACTTCTATCATTTAGATGTCATTTTTCTCATTCTTGTTCTTTGAAACTTGATTATAAGCATTCCTTATAGGGTTGGAAATCATGTTGTCTTCACCTTTGATGCATGGCTATACATAGTCTTTATCATTATCTACACTTCACTCTCCTTTGGGTATGGGGCATGCTCAACACATGACCCCTCTTTGTGCATCTTGCAACTAAACTTTGCATCTCCTTTGCTTGCTTTGGTTTGGGAATTCCCTTGTGTTCAAGGGAAGTTACCTTTGGAATTTTGATCATGCATACAATTTCATTTATCCCCACTCATGAAACCTCTTCTTCATTTTTGCACATGAAATCCTGAGACAAATAGTAACATACTACTCTCGTTGCCCAATAATTCACTAAATAAACAATAGTGGCAAGACCAACATAACTAGTTCAATGAAGAAAATGCACACATTATTAACAAAAGCGAGTTAAAATGTCAAGAGCTTTATTTCACTCGTAGAAAGAGAAATCATGCTTAATTTATTGTTCAGTAAATCTTGTCAATTTTAAATAATACGTAGCAACTGTGATTTGGCAGTTTTGCATGCCTTGCGACCAATGAATTTATACAAAATGGGCAAGAAGAATGCCATTTCATGATCACATGTTTCCTAGCTATGACCCCATTTCTTGTTGCTTTTTTGAGTGATCACATCCATTTGTGTTGTCACAAATGTCTATGTTGTCATAAACATCTGTGTTGCTTTAAGCTCATTTTTTGTGCTTTACGTATAAGTTTTTAGTTCTCTAACAACCATATTCAAGGGAGATAAGTAACTACTAAATGTTGATGATACTTTTGTTTCCAAAGCCTGCTCCAATGGGTGTACACACAAGTACATTCCCATTGATATGATATAAAGTTTGAAATATCTGGTGTTGATACATCCTTTAAAAGTAGTTGAGCAAAGTTGTCAAGGTTTGCTATCTCAATTAATTTCTAAGAAGGCTTCATTAACGCCATCTTTATGGTTGGGATTATAACTTCTTCAAACATTTTAAATTACTTTCACACTCTTCCTAATGGAAGAGTTGTTCCTCGTAGTGAATGTACACCATCCCCTTTTCCAATCAATTCAACCACTCCTACTTTCTTTTTCACTCACGTTAAGAAATGCAAAAAGATCATAGCCCCATTTAACAATTCATATATTCCACGACTTTGTGATCTCCTTTCTATAGCAACAATTTGATTACATTTCTTTCAGCCATTGGATATTGACAGTTCTATTATCAAGATCACACTGTGAACCAAAATCCAAAGGAAAAAAATCCTTAAAATATTTCCTTATAGCTCCATCAAAAGTCACTATACCCTTAGTATCCACAATATCTCAATTTCTTCCTCTACACCATCTTGCTTAGGATATACATATGGTGCTTCCAATTCTTAGTTCATTCCAAATTCAAACTTGCTCTCTACTTCCATTTTTACATCACCATGTGAATGCTCACTTGAGCAATGGATGTTGTCATTCTCCCTTCTTGCAATTTGTGTAGTCTATGGGCCCATGAAGCAATTTTACAAAGACTAGAATATGAAGTAACATGGTCTAATAACCTTTGCATTATCTCTTGTTTGTTCATTAGAGTCATGGTTATTCTATAGGTAATGCAAGGACCAATATCCTCTACCTAGAAAACACTGTGTGCAACCACGTGTAGGAACTTAGAGTAATAAGATTGTCTTGCAAGCTCCATACAACTAACATCATGAGTAAGATGTACACATCCTTCTTTAGGCCACATGGGGTAACCATAAAGATTTTGTTGATGATCAAATATTTTCATGCTAAATAAAACTTTGAGCATGCCCTAACGCAAGTGGTGCCATCCATGAATTTTGTGCATTACCTTTCTTGTTCAAAAAAGAAAACTCAAGGTTGATATCAACACTATATTATGACCTTGTAGGCAATATCTAGCTTCGTGGAGATTAAGTGTTATCCAACCAATATCATCGTATATCCTCAATTATTTGCACTTTATGTATTCCTTATGAAAATATGTCAAATCATGTTATTGTGCTTAACATTGTGCCAACAAAGATGGACAAAAAAGAGTGTACCATGAGAAAAATGGAGTTGTGAGGTAGTTATAACATGCCCTATTGAACTTGAATAGTCACTACATTGAGGGAAAATTCTTCTTGCATCTCTGTGTATGTTTTGGTTCAAGATCCTTCTATCTCCTTATACTTGAGTGCATTATATTGCACTTCAACCCTATTCTCATTCTGCTTAATCCTACTTGCGTATCTTCCTTCTCCATTTAGCTCCCTGCACAAGCAAACCTCAATAAGAAAATGACCAATAGGATTGTGCCTTACTTATAAAGATACTTATGAAACAAAGGAAAATATAATACCCCAGCTGTCAAAAAACACATTAAACACATCATAACAATAGACTAGCATTTCATTTATTGAAGGTAATGTGTGGGAAATAATTAACATTGTAGAGAAAATATTGAAAAACAAAGAGCGAGGTGAGGTTTATTTCCTTTCTATAGGTCGATAGTGTCATATAGGAAACATTCAATTGCTTGTAGTAGGATAAATGACACTTGACCCATCATTTGAAAATTCCCATAAATTGATGTCATTTTTTAATAAACCCCATTATAAGGTTAATATCAGACACAATCATGGAATATGATGTGTATAACTAGTCAATCTAGGGGTAGTCAAGGGTGAGGAGTGTGATTTTGAACTTAGACTTGACATTTGGGCAAAGAGTGATAGTTTTGGGATATTCTTACCACACCATTAAAAATATAGCCAATTAATTAATAATACTACAAAATTTAATTAAAACAGAATAGCCATGAAATGATAATTAAGTATGCCTTGCGACCAATTGATTTATAAATAGTTGGGTGTGAGAAATTTTATTATAGGCTAAGATTTTTCCCATTTATCACCCAATGCTTTGTGTTGGCCTTAGACATCCTTCTTGTTTGTGAATTCTTCCTTGGATATGGTTTAGGGCTTTGTATTCATCAAAAGAGGGTCGAGCAAGGTCATGAAGGCTTGCTACCTCCATCATGCTTGTCCCAAAACCAAATTCATTACCAAACTTCCTTACTTAACCATAGCATGATAATGATGAACACACATTTCCATCATCTCGACCATATGACATCAAATCAACTATTGTGTAGTAGTTGAGATGACATCCTCACCTTGTCGGATTTAATCAAATGTTTACTTTGTGCTATACACTTGCCATGGAAACTCTGTGATGAGTATGCTATTATGAAAGTGCTATTACAAACTCTCCATAAGGATTCCAAGGAAACTACAAGCTTCTAGAGATAAAATGATATTGATGCAATATTTGTGTTCTATAGAATATAGTGTGAGTTGTAGAGAAGAAAAAATGAAAGCATGCATGTGAAAAGACAAGGAGAAACGTGGGAAGGAGAGGTATCTTGTTCATTTTGAAGGAAATAGATGCTCTTCATGTTCGACAACACCGATATTCCGACAGAGGAATAACAGCTTCAATAACCACTCACACAACTAGATCAAAGATCAACACACTGATGTTTTCACGTGGTAAAACCCCTACAGGGAAACATCCACAACCCCAGCCAATGCGACCACTTGGAGCACTTTATTAATGCAAACGAAAAATATTACAGAGAGATTTTACAAGAGAGTTTCTCACAATCGATCATCGACAAATGACCCTCCATGCTCTTTAAATAGAGATCATGGACCAATCAGGTGTTAATCCACAGATCAATGGCTGTTAAGATCGAGGAGAAATTGAACCATTGGATCACTCTATTTTGGGAACATATCGTGACCGTTATATTTCCTAACTACAAATGCATACTAAAGAAACACACTTTTACCCAATGACACATTAGACCAAGTGAATCTTAATTAACTCCTAAGTGTCTAAATATCCTAACATCCCCCCTTAAGAACAACTTGGGATAGGATTGAAGTATTTACAATAGTGACACAATAGGAGAAGGAAGGAGGCATTAGAACCTATCCCCCCTTGATGACAACTTCCTAAACTCCTAACATAGGTCGAAGATTGGAAAACTTTGCTTCTGTAAGAGACTTTGTGAAAATGTCCACAACTTGATCTTCTGTAGGGAAAAAGAGGACTTCAATAACTTGATCATGAATGAACTTTTTGATGAAGTGCATGTATAGCTCGATGTGTTTTCTACGATGATGTTGAATTGGGTCTTTGGAGAGCTTGATGACACTCTGATTGTCACACCAAAGGCTAGTCGGATGCTGCTGCTGGAATCCAATCTCTGAAAGAATCTATCGAAGCCACAAGGATTCATGACTTGCATTTACCACTGCTCGGTACTCTGCTTCTGCTAAAGAAAGTACAATATCCTGTTGTTTCTTACAGGCCCAAGTGACAGGTCCTGAACCAAGGCTGAAAACATAACTTGCAGTAGACTTCCTATCATTAGGGTCGCTAGCCCAATCTGAATCAGTGAAACCAACCAATAAATTAGTCCCCCCTGAACTATAATGCATCCTGAAGTAAATTGTACCATAGACATAGCAAAGTATCCTTTTAGCCAGTTTCCAATTGCTTTCATGGGGTGTTTTCATATACCGAGCAACAAGACCAACAACAAAGGAAAGATCATGACGATTATGAGTCAAGTATAAGAGGCTACCAACTAACTGACGGTACAAGGTGGCATCAACTTTGGGAGAAGTACAGGTGGTAGCAAGCTTGACTCCAGACTAGAAGGGAGAAGGGGTTGGTTTACAATCGTCCATGTGAAAGCGATGAAGAAGGTCACACACATACTTAGATTGGGAAAGAAAAATCCCTTCATTGGTTTGAAAAACTTGGAGGCCAAGGAAATAGTGCAAAAATCCTAAGTCTGTCATTTCAAATTTCTTCTTAAGGCTGGTTTTCACATGGTTTAAAAGTGTTGAGTCACTACTAGCAAGGATAAGGTCATCAACATAAATGACAAGGATAAGGTCATCAACATAAATGGTAACCAAAGGACCACGTGGTGGTGTAAGTTGCTTTATGAAGTGACCCATTTTTATAAAAAGAAGCGGGGATCACTTTTACAATGAAGTTACTTTATAAAAGAAAAGTTGCATGCAAAATAAATAACTCTAAAATAAAATATTAAAGCTACTTATAGTGATTCACTTTTATACTTGAAGTGAAATACACTTTACAATGGAGCATGAACTTTTTCAAAAAAAGTAACAAAAATAGAGACTTGAATTCAAGACCTCTTACTTAATAAGACAATTTTTAACTAAGTGGACAAGCAAAACATATTGTATTGTTTAGCAAGAGGATTGTTCCTTTTGTTGAAGATGACCTTGGAAAGCGTGCTAAAAAAAACTCTTTTCACACAAGAAAACAATTTCACTTCTCGACGACAACAAGGGTTAGATCTCGGTTAGTTTACTCGGAAAATGCACCTTTTCCTATCTGTTTCTGGTTTGCCGAGATCGCACAGGGCACTGAGAAAAGAGCATACGAAGATCTAAAAGAGTAGCAACCTGAAAAAAAACAATATAAAATCAAAATAATACTCTGCAAAAATTTAAAAAGAGCGTATTCGGGCTTTATACCTCCAGATCTAGTTGAATTGGCCGTATCTTGGGAAAACATAAACCTTTTCGAGTAAAAAAAAAAATGTTCCTGAATAAAACGAGTGCTCCAAATGCAATGGAAGAGTTCTCTCAGCCCAAAAATGTATGAAAAATGGCTGAAAATGGAGATGAGGCAACTCAGATTCATGATGTAGCGTTCCCCGACCGTCAACTCCCACGGCCGGGCGAAACGCCACTAACTTTGCGGAAAAACACTGTTGTAGCATATTATGCATTCTAATGAATTACAATTGCTTGATTACAGTAAAACACAAAATTTAATTTAGAATATATATAGAATTAACAATAATTCATACACACAACAAAATACGTGATAACATTGCAAGAATCATAGGTATGAAATTTAATTAATTACGGAATTACAAAGACATATTGACACTTATCTTTGAAACCGTCGCACGCCACCAACTGCGTGCAGACCTTCCATGAACCTCCCAACCTTAGACCGTGCTGCTCATTAATATCAGTAATAGGTCACCCCCGAGCTGGGACTAAGCTCCACCAGGCAAGGGATCCTAGGCTAGGTAAGGTCTACAGGAAGAATACACGTAAAAGAAGGAGGATTCTCTCCCAGGAGCCACTTATGCCCATTGCTCACAAACTCTCCTTCCCCACATGCCTGTCCCACCCCAGGAGTATACACCTTCATTGTCACCTAGACAGTCCTTCAGCTGCTAACCTCCCTTGCCTTGGGCTTTAGCAAGAGACCGGATCATAAATCTCTGAGCTCTGTGGCAGCTACAGGGTTCCTTCCTCTGTGCACTCTCTCACCTGGAGAGGGTCACTCACAGGCTATGCAACCTGTCCCTTCAACCTCAACCACCTCTCTCACCTGAAGAGAGTGTTGTATACACTGGCCGACAAGCCACACACAGTCAAGCACTGCACGACCACAACAATCAACTGGAAACATAGACACGACCACCCAAAGCTGATGACAGACAGACACAATAACATAACAAGGCTCAACAATTACGTGACACTTTGGTTTTCTCAATCGACAACACAGGAGAGCTTCTTGGTTCTGGTTTTGGGAATGCATAAGGGTACACAGAGATCCCACGCAGAGGCTTAGATGGTTCAGGTGATGGATCTGAGTATGAACACCAGACAAAAGTCACTCATGGACACCCACCAGTTCCGACAGAGGATTGAGAATGGACTCCTGACTCAGGTGATTGATGGAGGAATGTCGGATGAACCCCCAACACAGATTTATTCTTAGGTTTTAACTGCATGCGCCTGGGCCAACACACATTGCCCATGAGGCTGCATGCACTTCATTAACTAGTGTGTGATTTTAGGCACGCGTTCCCCCTTCCAGGGTTTTGGGATCAAGAAAACACGTTTCACACATCATTTTAGAATAATAATTTAATATTATTCTCAAGGCTTTAAGCCCCCTCAGCTTAGACCCTCTTCCAACCTCTCAGCCCCCTCTCCCTTACCCAGGCTTTGTGGATGCTTAGTCCCCCATAACTCATTCATTGTGGTCGGTCCACACACAGAGATGTATTGTATTAATACTGTGCATAATTACATGTACAAAAATCAGGCTCATGGCCTTCAACACTTAGGCTCCCTGGTCTAATAACACATAAGCCCACTAGCTTATATAACTTGGCTCACCAGCCTTATAAACTTGAATTACAGTTCATAAAAAAACTTTATACTTCATAGACATGATTTACAACAGGGCTCGGCCTTGGTGACATTACAATCCCTTCCCCTTATTTTTGCACTGTCCTCAGTGTAACTTTACACTGCATCTGCAAGCTTTTCAAATTTTTCAAAAAGATGCGGGTACTCTGCCCGCATAACATCTTCATGCTCCCATGTTGCATCCTTAGGAACGTACCAGGTCCACTCGACCTTTACAATCCCTATGGCTCGATTCCAGAGCTGTTTGTTTTTCCTATCCAATATGCGCATAGGATGCACTTGCAGGACACCTTCTTGCTCCACCTAGATCACATTCCAATCAATTGCATGATTACCATCAGGAATATGCTTTTTAAGAAATGAAACATGAAACACATTATGTACAGTCATGGATGCAGATAATGCAATCATATAAGAAACTAACCTAATCCTTTCCAGGATTTCAAATGGACCACAAAATCTGGCTGCCAACTTGGCACAACTTCCCAGCTTCAGGAAACTCCTGTTAGCTTTAACTTTAAGGAAAACATGATCACCCACTTTGAAATATCTGTGGGTTCTGTTCTTATCAGCATAACTTTTCTACCTATCTTGGACATCTTTCAAATTTTGCTTAATTTTTATCATTTGGTCCTCCATCTCCTTGAGCAACTCTGGCCCAACTACTGTCCTATTAGCTGGATTATCCCATCTCACTGGAGTATTGCACTTTCTTCCATAAAGTGCTTCAAATGGGCTCATCTTCAATGATGCTTGATACCCATTGTTGTAAGCGAATTCTACCAAGTGTAGGTAGTCTTCCCATTTTGATGGTTTGTCCATCACATAAATTCTCAGTATGTCTTCTACCACTCTGTTCACTCTCTCTGTCTGTCCATCAGACTTAGGATGATAAGTTGTACTAAAGTTTTGATTCGTTCCAAATCCTTTGAACTATCCTTTCCAGAAATTCGAGGTGAATTTTGAATCTCTGTCAGACACAATTGTCTTAGGAATTCCGTACAATCATGCCACTTCCTTCATGAAAATATCAGCAACATCTGTTGCCTTGTGAGTAGTTTTCAGARGAATAAAATGGGCAGCTTTTGTAAGCTTGTCCACCACTACCATGATCGAATCATGCAACTTGCCTGTTCTGGTCAATCCCATAATAAAATCCATTGTTACCACTTCCCACTTCCATTAAGGAATGGGAAAAGGTTGCAGCAACCATGCTGGGTGCCTATGCTCATCTTTAAATTTCTAGCACTCCATACATCTAACGATGTATTCAGCGTTCTCTCTCTTCATACCTGGCCAAAAGTAATGGCTCTTGACCACTGCCACGATTTTCTGATATCCAGGGTGCCCTGCATAAGGCACATTATGCATCTCTTGCAGAATTATTTGTTTCAAGTCCTGGGCGTTGGGTACAAAAATTAGGTTCTTATGCAACAGTATTCCATATATTCCCAATTTATACATATCCACCTTCTGTGGCATATTACCCTGTTGTAGCTTTTCTACCAATTCTCTGTACTGCAGGTCTACATTTGCAGCCTCCATAATTTTTCTTTTAATATCAGTCTGATACATGCTAATGGTTGTAGCATGTAGTTCATGCACCCTCTTGTTGAGTGCATCAGCCACTTTATTCTCCTTCCCTTTGATATGCTTGATATCAAAGTCGTATTCACATAGAAATTCTAGCCACCTACTTTGTCTAACATTTAAGGTTGGCTAATCAAACAAATATTTCAAACCGTTATGGTCTGTTCTGAGCTCGAACCTCCTTCCCATGAGGTAATGCCTCCATTTCTTTAGAGCATGAACTATGGCTGCCAACTCCAAGTCACGGGTTGCATAGTTCTTCTTGTGCTCTTTTAATTTTCTAGATTCATAATAGATTGTGAATCCGTTATGACTGAGGACCCCTCCCAGTCCTTCTTTGCATGCATCAGTGCATACCATGAAATCTACGTTTGGATCTGCAATCCTCAGGATTGGAGCACTGGTTAACAGCTGCTTCAATCACTGGAAACTTTTCTCACATCCCTCTGTCCACCAAAACTGCTTCCCTTTTCTTTGCAAGGAAGTGATAGGGTGAGCTATCTTGGAAAACCCTGCGATAAATCTTCTGTAATAACCATCCAATCCCATGAAGGATCTAACTTCCGTCACATTCCTTGGTGCTGACCATTCTCTAATGGCCTCAATCTTCTCAGGGTCTACCGCTATCCCATCCTTCGAGATAATATGTCCCAAGTAATGGATCCGCTCCTGATAAAACAAGCACTTGCTCAGCTTGGCATACAGTTGGTACCCTCTTAACACCCGCAACACCATCCTCAGATGCTACTCATGTTCATTTTCCGACTTGGAATACACCAAGATGTCATCCAGGAAGACTATGACAAACTTGTCTAGATAGTCCCTGAATACTCCATTCATCAAGCACATAAAAACAACAGGTGCATTTGACAGTCC
>JASDQU011102738.1:12072-23279 GCA_032191745.1 Picea mariana
AAATGAAATGTAAACCTCTTGCATACAGTGCCAAAACATGATATTTTAAATTCAAAAAATTCCCATGTATTAACACAATCGAAAGAAGGTGAAGTAAATTATCTAGACCCACCAAGTAAACAGAGGGGAGGGAAAATTAATATCCCAACTTAGAACACAAAGAAAAACTAATGCAGGAATCAATGGAATTTTTCAAAAACATCGACCAGGATAAAGTAAAGGGAAATGAAGGAGGACATGAAAATATCCTAGACACTATGCTAGATGAATTTCTACATAGACTATAATCCACCACATATACACAACCCATAAATATGTGAAAGATAAACATCAAGATGATAGAGAATCCCAAGTTTGCGCAGATAGGGGACTGTTGGAGTGAGGAGATAGTTGAGAATATTTCAAACTTACTGTGAGAATACTAGGACCTATTTCCAATGAAATTTTTCAGAGATGAAGGGAATAGCAAGAGACTTAGGCGAGAGGAAGATCCCACTAAAACCAGGAGCTAATATAGTGCACCATAGGCCTCGCAGGATAAAGACGAGGTACAAGGAGAAGGTAAAGGATGAAATAGATAGGATGTTGGATGTAGGAATCATATAATCAGTGGAATAATCTGAGTGGATCAGTCTAATGGTGGTGCATGACAAGAAGATAGGAGGAATAAGGATCTTCTTAGATCTAAGGAAGGCATGCTTACATGACCCATTTCCAACACCATTCATGAATGAGGTACTAGATAATGTAGGAGGCTGGGAAGCTTAATCTTTCACAGATGGATTCTTGGAGTAGAATTATATAGGAATCACGCAAGAGGATCAACGCAACACCACTTTTGTGATGGAATGGAGAATTTATCAGTATATAGTTATTCCCTTTGGATTGAATAATGCTCCTATGGTGTTTTCTAGGGAAGTAGTTGCAACATTCAAGGAGTTCATTCATAAGTTCTTAGAAGTCTACTTGGATGATTGGGCGATGTTAAGTATACTAAATGATCATATAGAATTTCTTAGGATTGTATTGGATCAATGCAGAAAGTGTTGTATTTCACTGAACTTGAAGAAGTAATTTTTTTTCGCACCATTTTGAATTCTATTGGGATATTTAGTGTGAAAACAGGGACTATTGGTAGATCCATCTAACATCACATTCATTCTGTAGTTACAACCAACTACATTAGTCAGACAGTTGAGGGAGACGTTGGGTCATATAAGCTATTACAAGAAATTTATCAAGGGATATGTGCAAATCGCAACACTGATAGAGAAGATACTAAAGAAGGAAGCGAAGTTTCAATGCAATGAATACTGTCATAGGATGTTGGACACCTTGAAACAAAATTTGGTGACTAAGCTGATTTTAATTTTTCTATATTGGAACAAGGAATTTCATGTACACACAGACACGTCACCCATAGAATTTGGTGCAGTACTATCCCATCCGGGGGAAGGAGACATAGATCACCCAATTACTTTTGGAAGAATGAAGTTTTCTATAGCAGAGAAGAACTATACAAGCATGGAATGAGAAGGATTGGTGATGATCTATGCACTACATAAATTCAGGAATTATCTATTGGGGTCTCACTTTAAAATGTATACAGACCATTCTGTATTAAAATACTTAGTCAACAAGCCAGTTTTGGGGGGGAGAATATGTTGGTGGCTCTTATTATTTTAGGAATATGACTTTAAATTCATAGTGAAACCAGGGAAGATGAATGCATGACCATATCATCTATCCCGCATATTTTCAAGGGAAGATGAAAGAAATTTAGATAAAACTTCCTCGATGTGTATTTAATTGCAATAAGTATGGTGGATGATTATTTCTCGAACATTGTACAGTTTATAAAAATAGGAATAACTCCATCTGAGATGATTGTAGAACACAAGAAACAACTAGTAGTGAAAGCAACAGAATATCATTTGATTGCAGGGAATTTATAGAAGATGGACCCAGATGGAATATTGAGATGCTCTATTTTGGAGCATGAAAGGATGATAATATTTTAATAGGCACACGATTGAATTGTTGGAGGAAATTATGCAGTGAAAGAAACTGAAAAATAAATAAATAAAAATTGCATAGGGATTTGGTGGCCTACACTTCACAAGGATTTGAAGGAATACTTTCAATCATGCAATGTATTGAAAAGAGTGGGAAGGCCATCTAGGAGGGACTAAATTCCTTTTAATACATAGGTTAAATTGCAATCATTTGATAAATGGGCCATATACTTTGTGGGGCTAATAAACCCACAAGAAAAACGATTAGGGGTAGGGTACATCATTACTAAGACAATGTATTTAACAAGTTCAAAAGAAGTATCCCCAATTATAGACTGTATTGTGGAAACTACTGCATGGTTTCTATTCAAAAATGTAGTCACAAGGTTTGGATGTCCGCACATATTACTCAATGATCAAGGTACACACTTTCTAAGTAAAAAAATTGTAGCATTCATTGAGGAGTTCCATATTCATCACCAAAACAATACCCCATATCACCCTTAGGCCAATGGAAGCATGGAATATTTTAATAATATCTTGGATAATTCCTTAACAAATATTTTTAATGTAGATAGAGACGATTGGGACTTAATATTTCTTGCAGTATTATGGGCTTAGAAGACTACAAGTAAGAAGGTGATAGGAAAGACACCTTTTAGGTTGGTCTATGGGAAATAATCAATAATAATAATGGATTTTATTCTTCCTAGCCTATGCATTGCATCAATCACAAATCTATAAAACATTGGTGCAATAGAGGATATGTTGGCACAATTATTACATATTGAGGAGGATCAGTTTGTCACAAGATTCCATCAACAGGTTTAGAATTCCAAAGAGAAGTGTAACATACCTGACCAACCAGGTCAGGCCATGCTACTCCAAAAAATGCTTTGATACCATATTGTAACATACCCTACCACCCAGGTCGGTCCATGCTACTCTAGAAAATGCTCTGATACTATATTGTAACATCCCCAACATGCAACTGGGCTATTGCATGTAAAAATTTTAGAACTATATGAAAACTAAAACATATACACATAGAAACTCTTGCAGAACTTTATATATAAAAATCAAATCATAAAAATACATTCTGTAAATGCACATATTCACGCGGAAATAACAGTAACATATGCATGCAACATAGACAAAAAATACCCATAAATATAAAGACAGTTATAAATCACATGTAGGATAAACCCATACAAATAAACACGTAAATAATAATGCAACATGTAATTTAACACACAATTGACATTTATATTGGTAATAATATCACCAATTTCATGCATACCTTCCATGAACCTCCCAGCCTTAGATCACACTTCTCATCACTCTTAGAAGTGGGTCACCCTTGAGCTAGGACTAAACTCCACCTGGTTAAAGGGATTTCTAACCAGGATGACGTATCTAAGACAATAGGAAATACTTTGTCCTAGGTGACAACTCAAACTAACAACCTATAGCCCTTCATTCCCCACATGCCTATCCCACCCCAGGAAGTGTGCCCCTTCTCTACTCAGTAGTCCCTTGGCTACCCCACTTCCCTTCCAGGGCTTCAACAATAGGTTAGATAGGAAGTCTCATAGCCTTGTAGTTGTAGTTTAGTACCTTGAAGAAATCAATTTCCCAAAATTCTCTCACCCAGAGAGAAATTGCTCACAGGCATGACAACCCGCCTCTTCAATATCCCACATGCCTGACAACGTGTTGGTTCGGTCCAACTCCCAAGCTAACCAGGTATAGGTACAAGTATCGCTATGGGTATGGTACTGGTTCGGGTACAAATACTTGTACAAAGAGGTATGGAGTACAAATCAAATGAGTGTGTGAATGATGATGGAATTATAGGAAAATGAACTAAGTCCAAGCTATATGTATGAATGTTCCCAACTTCACACTTGTCATGTTGGGAGCTACTTTGGTCCACTTGTCCCCATCCTTAGAAATTAGGATAAAATAATTATCCATACTTTATACTTTAAGGAATATCAATATAATATTCCTTTTTGGATTAAGCTTTCTATCTTATCCCTTTTCCTTTACTTTTATCGTCCCCCCCCTTCCCTAACTAGTGGAGTTTAGTCCCCCCATACTCTTTTTTCATGGTTGGTCTACAGACAACGATGTATTTTATATTGATGATAAGACATATACAAAAATAGGCTCACTAGAATTTATCATCTAGGCTCTTTGGCCGAATTCAAAACATAAGCCTACTATATTATAATAATAGGCTCACCAGCCTATAAACAAAACATACACAAAAAGGCTCCCTTGCCTCAATATCACGCGCACTAAAGTTTGTTGCGCGCGGTGTCCTGTAACATGCACACTTCATCATTTTACTACGTAGTACATGTGCACACTATACCGTGGAAGGTACATACAAAAATGATATCAAACAACTCACCGGCTTAAGTACATTTGCATTTACATTTACAGTTGGTTTCGGACTAGGGGTATTACAATGCCCTCCCCTTATTTATGCACTGTCCTCAGTGCATTATGTACACATATAGAACCAAAATCTCATAAATCCTAAAAAATATGAGGGTATTTTGCCCGCATTGCATCCTCATGCTCCCAAGTAGTGTCCTGAAGACTGTACTAGGTCCATTTGACCTTTACAAGCCCTATGGCTCAATTCCAGAGATGTTTGATTTTCCAGTCTCGAATGTGTACCAAATGTACTTAGAAAGCACCTTCTTTCTCCACTTGAATCACATTCCAATCAATAACATGATTATCATCAGGTATATATTTCTTGAGAAATGATACATGTAATACATTATGAACAGAAATATATGAAAGAAATGCAATCATACAAGATACTGGACCAATCCTCTCTAGGATTTCTAACGGCCCACAATAGCAAGCTGCCAACATTGAACAATTTCCCAACTTTAGGAAAATTATGTTGGCCTTCACTTTCAAGAATACATGGTCCCCCACTTTACATTCCTTATTCCCTTATCAACATATCTTTTCTTCTTATCTTGGGAAGCCTTTAAATTTTGTTTTATTTTCAACATTCTCTCCTCTATTTCCCTAAGTAAATCTAGCCCAACCACTGCTCTATCCGCTGGGTTATCCCAACTTACCGATGTGTTTCACTTTCTACCATAAAGTGCCTCAAATGGAGTCATCTTTAAAGATGTTTGGTACCCATTGTTATAATAAAACTCTTCTAAGTGTAGGTAGTCTTCCCATTTTGATGGTTTATCCATCACATACATCCTCAACATATCTTCAATCACTTGATTCACCCTCTCTGTTTATCCATCTTCTTCTGGATTATAAGTTGTACTAAAATTCAAATTTGTTCCAAATCCATTAAAAATCCCTTCCAAAAATTTGAGTTAAATTTTGGATATCTATCAGACACAATTGTCTTGGGTATACCATGTAATCGAGCAATTTCTCTCATATAAACATCAACAATGTTACATGCCTTGTGAGTGAGCTTTACTGGAATAAAATGGGCAGCTTTAGTAAGATTATCCACCACTACCATGATATAATCATGTTTATTGTTTGTTCTGGGAAGTTTAGTGATGAAATCCATTGTTACATCTTCCCATTTCCACTCAGTGTGTCTATTCTCAGCCTTTACCTTTTGACATTCCAAAAATTTGGCAATAAAATCAACAACTTATTTCTTCATGCTTGGCCAATAATATTGGCTTTTGACATCTGCAATAGTTTTTTGATAACATGGGTGCCCAGCATAAGGTACATTATACATTTCTCTCAATATAATATTTTTCAATTCATGGGAATTTGGTACATAAATTCTTCCCCTGTATATGATAATTTCATCATTTTCTAGCTTATAGTCTTCAATTTTGTACTGCAAAATACCTTGCTATAATTTTTGCACTAATTCCTTGTATTGCAAATCTGATTTTGCAGCCTCCAAAATTCCTTCTTTCAAATCTGATTGGTACATACTAGTGGTTGTAGCATGCAACTCATTCACTCTTCTATTGATTGCATCAACACTTTGTTCTCTTTCCCCTTGATATGCTTTATATCAAAGTCATATTCACTGAGAAATTATAACCATTTGCTTTGCCTAGCATTTCGAGTCGGTTGATCAAATGAATATTTCAAACCATTATGGTATGTCCTCATCTCAAACCTTTTCCCCGTGAGGTAGTGCCTCCACTTACTCAAGGCATGCACGATGGCTGGAAACTCCAAATCATGAGTGACATAGTGCCTTTCATGCTCCTTCAAATTCCTTGATTCATAACATACAACAAACCCATTTTGACTAAGGAATCAACCAAGTCCTTCTTTACATGCATCTATGCATACAATGAAGTCTTGATTTGGATTTGAAATCCGTAGTGTTGGATCACTTGTTAATAATTGCTTGAAGTGTTGGAAACTATTTTCACAATCCAATGTCCATTGAAACTTCACACCCTTCTTTTCCAAGGAAGTTATTGGGTGTGCAATCTTTGAGAATCCTTCAATAAATATCCTATAGTATCCTATAAGGCCCATGAATGATCTTACCTCCATCACATTAGTTGGCACTGAACATCCTCTAATGGCTTCTATCTTATTAGGATCCACTGCTATCCCTTCCTCTGAAATGATATGCCCCAATTAATGAATTTTTTTCTGATAAAATGAGCACTTGCTCAATTTGGCATACAATTGATGCTCCCTTAATACTTGTAATCCCATCCTCAAGTGTTTTTCATTCTCTTCCTCCGATTTAGAATATATAAGAATGTAATCTATAAATACAATGAAAAGCTTATCTAAGTATTCTCTGAAAATACCATTCATTAAACACATGAAGATAACTAGTGCATTTGATAATCCAAAGGGCACCATTGTGAAGTCATAATGACCATACCTTGTTATGAAAGAAGTCTTGTTGATGTATTCTTCTTTAATTCTCACTTGATGATAACCTGACCTAAGATCAATATTGGAGAATATTTTTTCATCTTTCAGCTAATCAAAGAGGTCATCAATCCTTGGAAAAGGATAATTATTCTTCACAGTTACCTTGTTTAGCTGCCTAAAGTCAATGAAAATTCTCAATGTTCCATCCTTTTTCTTCACAAATAAAATTGGGACACCCCAAGGTGACACACTTGGGAGTATATACCCCTTCTTCAGAAGCTCTTTAAGTTGCATTTGTAACTCCTTCAATTCTTGTGTACTCATCCTATATGGAGTCTTAGATATTGGAGTTGCTCTAGGCATAAAATTTATGGAGAAATCAATGTCTCTTTTAGGGGCTAATCTTGGTATTCTTTAAACACATCTTCAAACTCTTTTAGGACTATATAATATTTAGTATTTGACACCTTATATTTATGTATCTCTTCCATATGTGATGCAAATATTTGACACCCTTTTCTATAACATCTATTCAGTTGCAATACTGAAATTTCTCTGATGCTTACTGCCCTGGGAATTCCCTGCACTGTCCTTAGGTTCCCTTCCTCATCCAAGAAAGTAAATTCCTTGTTATGATAGTATAGGATAGCATGATGACTACTGTGACCTTTTGGGGCTTCTAGATGACATATTAGGGTCCTCCAACTTCGTAAGACCATAACTCTCAAATCGTGAGGATTTATGTGACATTCCACATACCACCAGAAATGGAATGACATGTACTATCCATATAGAATAGTGTTACCTTCATATATATATATAATCGTATCATTATCCATCAAACAAACTTGGCTCCATTACCCAAACCTAGGTTCTCCAACTTCACATGGTTATAACTCTTTAACCGTGAGGAATTATGTGACATTCTACATACCAACGAAAATGGCATGATAATAAATACACATCTAGTATAGTTTCCCTCACAAATTCACTTTCCTTCATCTCATTATTACACAATTAAGCATGTGTTCTCTTACTCCGCAAAGCGTCTTCCTGTGAGGGCTTTCACCATAAGGGGACCAAATTGGAGTTCATCCATATTCACTTCTTATCAACTATGACAAAACAATAATGATTCATATTTACATAAAACGATATTGGGTCCAATACGAAAACCTTTGTGTTATGGGGATTTCTTCAACGGTTGACATCAATGACAACCAACCTTAATCAACAATCTCCCCCTTTGGAATTGATGGAAACACTCTAATGAAATATTGAAATCATATCACTCATGCTCCCCCTGGAACCTTGTCTCTGTCCTATGCATTTGATAAATCTACCTCTGTCCTTTTCATCTAATAAATCTCTCCCCCTTTGTCATCAATGGAAAAGGCATCTTTCCATCCGGGGTTTCTCCCCCTGACTGAACTGTCCTCTTATGGTGATTCCTCGTGTACATCTAAGACATATAAGATAAAAATTCAAAAAACATTAAAAAAAAATTCATTTTGGAGTTGAAATAACTCCAAGTCTTTGGCAAAGATATTCAAAGGCTTCCTGTGGAAGTGGTTTTGTAAATATGTCTGCCACTTGTTCTTTTGTGCCCACATACTCAACTCTGATGTTATTTTCTGCAACCTGTTCCCATAGAAAGTGATATTTGATTGGAATGTGCTTCGTCTTAGAGTGCATCACCGAGTTTGTTTAGATACTAATGGTGCTTGTATTATCACAATATATTGGAATGGGATCATCATACTCAACCTATATATCTGTCAAATTTTGTTTCATCCAAAGAACCTGTGTACAACATGTTGTTGCTGCAATATACTCTGCCTCAACTGTAGATAGAGATACTAATGATTGTTTCTTACTCATCCATGATACTAAACACTCACCCAAGTAGAACAATGCTCCACTAGTTCTTCGTTGGTCATCAATACAACCTGCCCAATCTGCGTCTATCTAGGAAATTAATGATAGATCCTTTCCTTTTGGATACAATAGCCCACACTCTTATGTTCCTTTGAGATATCTGAAAATCCTCTTCACTGCTAATACATGTGATTCCTTTAGTGTTTCTTGAAATCGTTCAACCTGTCCAACTACTTGCATTACATCTGGTCTAGATGTTGTCACATACAATAGGATGAAAATCATTGTCTTGTATTTCCTTTGATCTGTAGAATTTGAATCATCATATTTTCTCAACTTGCAACTGGTTTGCATGGGAGTGACCACTATTTTGCAATATTCCATTCTGAACCTCTTTAGAATTTATCTGATATACTTGGTTTGAGAAATAAAAATTTCTTGGTTGCTTTGACATATCTTAATTCCTAGGAAGAAGAATAGTTCTCCAAGTAGCGAAATTTCAAATTCTTTTTGCATATCTTTTGCAAATTTCTGGCTTAACCTGTCATCGTCACTACCAAAAATATTATCATCAACATAAACTTCAATTAATAAAATATTACCTTGACTTACCTTGATGTAGAGGTTGTTGTCTGCACTTCCTTTTCTAAACCCTGCCTGATGCAGATGCTTATCCAGACTGGAGTACCATGCTCTAGGAGCCTATTTTAGACCATACAAGGCCTTCTTTAATTTACACACATAATTTGTGTTCTCTGACAACTAAAACCATTCTAGTTGTTCAATGTAAACTTCTTATTCAAGTTTCCCATTCAAAAAAGATGATTTTATGTCCATCTGATATACTTTAACATTTTTGGAGCATGCACAAGCTAAAAGAAAACGAATTGCTTCCATTCTAGCAACTGGGGAAAATGTCTCTTCAAAGTCGATCCCTTCAATCTGAGCATATCCTTTACATACAAATCTAGCTTTGTTCCTTGTAACATGTTCATATTCATTCAGTTTATTCCTGAAAACCCATTTTGTGCCGATCACATTCTTATTTTTTGGTCTTGGAACCAATTCCCAAGTGTCATTTTTCTCTATTTGATCCAATTCTTCATCCATGACCTTATTCCAAAATTCATCCTTGCTGGCTTCTTCAAAACATTTTGGTTCAATTGTAGATATGAGTGGTAGGTGTGTTTGTTCTGGTGAACAAATTTTTCTTCTAGTCTCAACTACTGCATCTTTGTTTCCACTAATCTAATATGAAGGATGATTCTTTTGTACTAGTCTACTGGGTGTCTTTGGAGGCACTTGCGGAACTTCCTCTTCTGCTTCTATCATATTCTCTTCATATTCCTCTTCTACTTCATTTTCATCTTCTGGTTAATCTTCTAAGGGTTCTTTCATTGATTCATTTTCTTCTTCCTTTGATTTTGGTCTGCATGTTTCATCAATTGCCATGTTGATTCTTTCCACAACTTTGTTTAATATTAAATTGTAACACTTGTATGTTTTTCTTGTGCTTGAGTAACCAACAGGTACTCTTTTGTCCACGTGAGAGTCAAATTTTCCCATTCTGCCATATTCTCTTTTGATATAGCATTTTCTTCCAAAACATCTAAAGTGATTCACATTTTTTGCTGTTCATTTCCATAGCTTGTAAGTATTTTTGTCAGTGTTGTTTCTGAGCATTAATCTATTTTGAATGTGAATTGTTGTATGCACTGCCTATGTCCAAAAACATATCTGTCAATTTTGAACCCATTATCATTGTTTGAGCCATTTCCTGTGTAATTATCATCCATTATGATAATGTTAATTGTTCTTTGAACCACTCTCTGAACCAATATATGAATCCATTATGTCTTCTCAAACTCTGCAAGATTCTCGAAGGATGGTTCTTTGGTCTATCACAGCTATCACATAGACCCCCCCTTATCTAATATTCATATTAATTGGGAGTCTCTAAGTCGGATGGCTCAAAACAATTCCTACTCTGATGTGTATTCATCATCATCTTTATTGGTAGTTTCATCATCATCTTCATTGGTAGATTCATTATCTCTTTGAGCTCTGTCTTCTTTCTTTCTATCTATGGATTCATCTTTCACTACAATGTCTGAAAGTAAAATCTCTTGAACCTATTCCTTATTTTCCTATCCTTCCTTTCTTTCAGTTATTTTCCAAACCATTCTATATCTGACATCTTTCCTTTTCTTTATAGAATTTTTTTCATCTCATTTTATTGTCAATCTTGCTATCTCTGGTACCTTGTCTTTGTTCACCTGTTCTTCCTATTTTCTTATCCATATTTTATTATATCTGATATCAGTATTCTCTTTCATGGAAGTATCAATCATGTTTCTACAATCAATGGCTATGTGTCCATAGTTATGACATTTGTAACACTCAATGTTACGTGTGAACACATAGGCACAGTCTGCTTGA
>JASDQU011102738.1:23291-34643 GCA_032191745.1 Picea mariana
ACAATGACCATAAAATAAATTTTCATACCTGGGAGTGAATGATATTCTTTCTGGCTTAGTCCCTCTGAATATTTTTCTTGACTGATCATGATCATGATTTAAGCTTCTTTGTGGCTTGAACATGGATGATATTCTTGAAGATGTATCTTCAATAGTTTTCTGAGATTCTAGTTGACCATGATTCCTTCTTTTGAGTACTTCTTCATAACTCTTTCTATATTCTTCATTCTTCTTTTCTAGCAATGTAGAGTGCTTCTCTTCATTCTCTACAACTGATGTGGATGCTTTTGTATCTTCAATGTTCTTGTTGACCTTGGCAATTTTGAATCTTAGTGTGACAAATTCTTCTTCAAGATTCTCAACCTCTTCTTCTTTCTTCATTATCTGAGACTTTATGACCTCTTCTGTTCTCTTTGCTTCTTCAAGTTGGATTTTCAATGCAATTATTTATTCTTCCAGTCTTCTCTCTTCTTGACCAAACTCTTGCTCAAGTTGGTTTAAGTCATTGGTTCTTTCCTTGAGATGATCCATCAATATATTTTTTCTCTTTTATGCTTCTTCCTTTTGTTCTTCTATGTTGGATTCTAAACATTTCTTTTGATATTCTAGAGTTTCTTCAATTCTTCTGGCCTCTTCTAGTTGACCTCTTAAATTATTGATGACCTGATGATCCTTTTCAGAACCTTGAACACATTGCTTTTGCTTCATCAATTCTTTCTTGGATGACTTGTTTTATTCTCTTTCTTTCCTTAGATATTTAATTGCACTGATCAATTTTTTTTTGTAATCAACTTTTTCTTCATCATACTCTTCCCCTTTTGAATCTGTCTAACATGATGAGAATCTTTCTCCTTGTTTTGTATCTGCGTCTTCTTTAGAATTTTCTAAATCTGCGATGGGTAAAGAATATATGTCATGTAAATTATCCCAAAGTTATTTGGATGATGAAAATTTACCAACCTTTTCTCTTACCAGTTTAGGTAATCCTTCCCAGATGAAATCCATTGCTATTTTTTTATTCTTCTTCAATTCCTTCTTGGCTGCAGTCTTTTCCCTTTTTGAACTATCATATCTTGTAACAAACGATAGCCAAATATAATTTCCCTGTGCCTATAAAAATACTTTCGTCCTTCTGCTCCACATCTCATACTTAAATCCATTATGACCATTAAACATTGGTACTCCATTCTTAGAATAATCCACGATATCCTTCCAGTGGTTAAACTGTTTCCTGAAGGAACCTTGCTCTGATACCAATTGTTGGATTACTGAGAGGGGGGTGAATCAATAATAGAGAAATCTAATCCTTTTTAGCCATATAATCCAAGTGTTATTTCAATGTAGCATTATCATACAATAACTGTAGAGTAAATATGCAATGAATAAATGAACAATCATACACATACACAATACACCAACGTTTTATGTGGAAACCCAAATCAGGAGAAAACCATAAAAAAAAAATTCTTATATGTCTTGAAGAATTACATTCATTGGAAGCACCAACTTCCTTTTTTTTCTAGCTACAATTGAAAGGAGGCTCCAAACCCCTAGTTTCTCAGGATACAACCTGAGGGAAGATCGAACTCCCCAATTCTCTGGAAACAACCATAAGGAGGCTATAACCCCTATATTATCCGGCTACAATTAGAAGGTGTCTACGACCACTTGTGCTTGCCCCATCCAACCACCCTGAAGTAGAAGTAGAATGATGGAACCACTATCACACTATCATTTTGAGATATACCATTGTAAACCTGTACCAATAAACTTGAACCATGTATCAACCATGCATCATTTTGTGCCTCAACCTGTAATCAACCTGTACCATAAACAAGTGCATAAACCATGCACCAACTTGTAACAAACAACCTGTAATCAACCTGTACCATAAAAAAGTGCATCAACCATGCACCAAGTATGTACCAATAATGTGTCAAGTACTCATCAACTATGAATCATCAATACGTACCAATATCATCAACTATACACCTCATGTATGTGCCAACTCATCAACTACTTGTCTCAACCATGTACTCAAGATGTACCTCAACCAAAATCCCTCATCAATTTCATCATCCAAATTTGAGTTTTAGCTGTGTAATAGAACTAGTGTACATGATCACATTCCTTCAAAGCTTCCTTAACTTTAACAGCAAGAGACTAGCATTTTCATCAAACTTTTCTTTAGTCTCACATGACTAGTTTTGGATTAGTCAACAACCCTAACTTGAAGTAATCATAACTTTGTACCTGTATTGTATAAATATATGAAACTGATTCACAATGTTCTTCAATTTTTTTTATGCAATTCCTCAAAGTGTCACTACTTGTAACTTCTCAGAAAAGGAGTTATAGAAAAAATGGCATACCTTGATGAATTGTTCCTTATTCTAGAGATTGACCTTTTAGAGCGTTCCCCGCACAAAATGTTCTTTCAATTGATCTGAAAATGTTACAAAAAATAATAAAGAAGTTACCCTAACCAACACATTTGGTCTCACTGAATTTGGATCTGTTATGAATAATTTATGATGTTTTTACCCGAAACACTTGTTTTTGACTAGTTTTAGGACTAGCCACAAACCCTATTTTCCACGGAGTGTAACTCCCAAAATAAAACGACCTACAAGCTGATTTTTTTACCAAAGATAATTGTGTATGTTTTCTCAATGGAATATCAATTTGACAGTCTGAATCATTATAGAAAAAAAATTATAGTGCAAATCGTGAGATGACCTGTAAATAACATACCTTAGAAAGCACCCTCAAAATTTTTTATCCTTCCTTGCATTTCAGCCTTCTTTTCTTCACCTTCCCTAAAAAATTCATCTTATATATCCTTTTTTACCTTAGACACCTATATATATTTAATATTCTCAAGTGTGTTTAAAATGAGAGAGCCTTGCCTCTTATTTATACTCTCCAAGTAGCTTCCTTAAAAACATCTTCTAGGTCACTTGGCCCACTTTCCTTATTTTAGGGTTAACCCACTTCTAATTTATCCATTAAATTTATTATTGAAATAATTTATTTTGTATTCACTTTGAATTATAATAAAATCATCACTTCACTTTATTATTTACCTTTTAAAATCTCTTAAACCTCTTTGACTACTTTGACCTTTTGGGGCTTCTAGATGACATATGAGGGTCCTCCAACTTCGTGAGGCCATAAATATCAAACCGTGAGGAGTTATGTGAAATTAAACATACCACAAGAAATGGAATGACATGTACTATCCATATAGAATACTGTTACCTTCAAATATAGAAAAAATCACACCGTTATCCATAAAACAAACTTGCTTCCATTATCCAAACATGGGTTCTCCAACTTCACATGGTCATAACTCTCTAACTATGAGGAGTTATGTGATGTTCTATATACCACCGGAAATGGAATGAAAAGAAATATCCATCTAGGATAGTTTCCCTAACAAATTCACTTTCCTTCATATCATTATTTCATAATTAAGCATGGGTTCTCTTACTCCGCAAAGTGTTTTCCCATGAGGGATTTCACCATAAGGGGACCACTTTGGAGTTCATCCATATTTAGTTCTTATAAACCATGAAAAAACAATAATAAGTCATATTTACATAAAAAAATATTGGGTCCATTACCCAAACCTTTGTGTTATGAGGATTTCTTCAAGGGTCGACACCAATGACACCAACCTTAATCAACAGTAGCTAGCTGCACCAACCAGGATTTTCCATGCTTTCTTTTTGAAAAATCCAAACTTTCCACCATCTTAGGATCTATATAACTATGACTAGATCCTGAATCAATTAAAATAGTAATGGATTGGTTGTTGATCATACGCTCCACTTCAATCATATGTGACTGATACTCTTCTTTCTTGTTGTCCAGGGCTGCATAGATCCTTGGTACACTTCTGCCCATGTTTTCCACTGTTTCAACTTGTTGTACATTGTGAACAATCCTCACTTTTTCACCTCTGTGAGAGAAGTCTCTAAACATATGATCTCCTTTACAAACCCAACATTGAATAGGTGGTTGTCTTGGCCTTTGACCCCCTGTCTCAATCATTCTGGGTTCTTTAGAATTTTGTTGTCCCTGTGGATTATTTCTGAAGAATGGTGGCTTAATGCCCTTCTTCCTCTAATCCATCTTGAATTTCTTTTTGTCTTCCCAATATTTTTGGAAATTTGGCCTTGATTTTTGATGATCATATAGGCATTTATCTCTCCTTATGGTCTCCTCCAATGTCTTGGGATCATTATATTGTATTTTGTCATTGATGAGTGATGGAAATCCACTCAAATACCTCTGAATCTTAACTGTCTCATCCTTGATGAAAGAAAAATACTTCAACAGTCAGGGATGACTTTAAGGATGGAAATTTATTTAAAAATGTAGAAAGCTTGGCGAATCTTACTAACCCTTTATATGTCAACTATAAATGTTTGGTGATATTTTTGTAAAAATATTCAAATTTCTAAGTATTTTATATAGTTTTTATAAAATTTTGGTGATTTTTAAGGTAAAATAATTTTGTGCTATAGAATTTGGGCGAATCATTTTTAAAATAACGAATCTCGTTTTTCGAAAAGCCATGGAAAATTAGCTCATGAGAGAAATTTAGCACCTAAAATCATTCCCGTCAATAATTCTAAAAACCTCATTTCATATTCATATATGGTCATACTCCCAAGTTTGAGTTCAAATAACTCTTTCATTTTCTTGTCATAGTATCTCTTAGTCAAGTATTTATTTTCAAAATACTTATTGAATTCCCTCCAAGTAACATTTTTCTCTTTAATTTGTTGCACCTGCACAAGATGATCCCACCACATGGATGCCTTTCCCTTCAATTGATAGATGGAAATTCTCCCTTCTGCATGAGAAGAATAATTATGAAATTGAAAATATTTTCTCATGCCCAACAACCATGTCTCTGCATCTTCATCCTTCTTGTGCTCACCATCAAATGTAGGAGGTTTGATTTTATTCATTTCTCCTCATAGATCATCAACCCCAAACCTCTTATGCCTCCTGAAAGGGGATGGACTTGAGATATTATGTTCTCTCTTATTGGAATGCCTCAGTGAGTGATGGTGATGTATGCTAACACTTTTGGTTCTCCTTTTTTCATCAAGAGACATATGACTTCCTTATTTGCTTGAGCAACTCTCCTTATCCAATTTATTTTCTATTCGGTTCAAGATCTGCATTAACTTTGTGTTGAAGTCCTCCTATTGCTCCTTGAATCTCATAAGCCTTTCATTATCATCTTTATGGATTTGTACATCCTTCTGCAAATTTTTAAGGGTCTCTACCGTATTCATGTTTTCATCCCTTCATTCTCCATGTCCATTGGATTTTGTTCCTTCAATGCCCAAATGGAAATCCGTCCCTCTGATCTCATATTCATGGCTATAAGTCCCTTGTGCATATTGCATTCCTCCTGCACTTTGTGTTGATCCTTATATGATCTAGTTGTTGTTAACTCTGCAAAATGTGCAGCCAATACAAATTTTCTAGGTTAACTAACTCATAAATTGCATGAAAATATGAACCATTTTGGTTCAATAATATATCAGAATTATTTCTTTTGATTTCCTAAAAAATTGAATGCCCAGATCAATTTTCTAGGTGAATAATTATATTAAACTATCCAACAAATTTCCAACTCCTTCTTCCATTCTCAATTATGAGTCTTGAGCAGAACGTTATGGTTATTTCAAAATTATCCATTTACTTTTCTGTTCACTCTTCAACTTTGTGCAATTATGCGTTGTAATTATGCATTTTTCCAACTACTTCATTGGATTTTTAGTAGGATCTCAATTGGGTTTCTTCATATACATATTTTGGAGAGTATGTCCAAGTTTCAGTTTTTCTAGTTTTTGCGATGCTAGTTACAATCCACTAAAGTTCTAGGCGAATTCATGTTTTTGGTCTGGAATGCTACAGGTACCTTCTTTTCCATATTAAACATTTTTAGCATGCCCATAAATTTAATTCAGCTATAGGAATGTATTCTATGGTTTAGTATATTTCCATTGACTGCTCTTGTACCTCAATATGATTCCGGATCAGAAAGTTATGGCCCTTCGAAGTTAGTTGGGTCTTAAAATTTACCCTCCACTGTTTGTCCTGTAACATCCTCATAAAAACTTCGTTTGACGAACGATTTACACAATTACAAAGCTCTCTCTGGGATCTTTTATTTGAGTTGTGGAGATAGCATGTGCATTGGTACACTTTGTTAAGGGCCTCAAAAAACGTTGTTAAGGGCCAAAAAAACACACTGCAAAAAGATGACCTTCAAACAGTGTAAAATTTTGTGGAAATTCGTTGGTTTTTTGTTGTTGTAGACCATCCAAATGACTACGCACACACAAATTAGAACCTGTACACCCATATTTGGAATGCGTAGAAATACCATAAGGTAGTGCATGCTCCGCACACCTATAGCCAATGTGGATCACTTCTCTATCATGCTAATAACTGGTGCGCACTACTTCTGTGTTGCGCACCAATATCCACCACGCACAAATTAGAACATGTACACCCATATTAAGAATGCACAACAATGCCATAAGATAGTGCATGCTCCGCACACCTATAGACAATGTGGATCACTTCTTTGTCATGATAATAATTGGTGCGCACTAGTTCTGTGTCGCGCGTCAATATCCACCGCACACAATTGTGGTTCATGCATTAATACCTGTTGCACACAAAAAAAAAAAAACAATTATTTTTTTTTGTGTCATGCACGAATATTCCGTGCAAATTTTACTCTACATGCTGCATCATGCCAAAGTTTATTATGCCTCCACCATGCACCAATACTCTATGCACACCATTAACTAAATTGTTGTGTGGCAACATATACCCACATTGCGCGCGCACCAACAAAATTCCTCTGCGCTCTGCCAATATTGCGCACACTACGCGCACTATTATTATGTGTGTGTACATCACGCACGCCAGTATTATGCATGTGTGACTCAATCCACACCATGCAATGCTAAATTTAGTGTGCACACCCATGTGCTGAAATTTTTCTGCACAGGGTCAAATTTAAGTGCACAGACCGACGCGCCAATATTTTTCTGTGCAGTGTCAAATTTTAGTGCTCCCACATGCACATCAATATTTTTCTACGCAGTGCCAAATTTTAGCGTGCGCACCCACACACCAATATTTTTTCACGCAGTGCCAAATTTTAGCACTCGCACTAGCATGCTAATATTTTTCTGCACATCGCCAAATTTTAGTGTGCGGACTTGCACGCCAATATTTTTCTGTGCAATGGAAAATTTTAGCGCGCACTTTGACAAACCAATATTTTTCTAAGCAGCACCAAATTTTATCGTGTGCACCCGCATTCCAATATTTTTCCACGCAGCGCCAAATTTTAGCACACGCACCTGCATGCTAATACTTTTCCACATATCCCAAGTTTTTCACCATGCATCATGTATTTTTAGTGCACCCACCTGCACACATTCACTTTTATGTGCATCAATTCCTCGTGAATTCTGCTTCAGAAATTGGGGCTTTTGCCAAACTTTTTCCCAATTTTTACAATAGACATTTTGCAACAATGAAATTTGTTCAATTTCACCTAGATAATACCAATTCAACCTTTGCAACAACAAATCATTGTGGGTTGACATTAATGGAACAAATTTTTCCCAAACTCAATTCACGAATTGATAATTTTAATCAACTAATATCGCTCCATCTATCATGGCTTCCATGTAACTTCAAATTCAACTAATTCTAGGTCAAGAATATTTAATCAAGAATATCTCACCACTTGGCCAAATTTCTCAATTTTCCCATGAATTAACAACAGAAATTGGGGCTTTTTCCCAATTCCGTGCTATTGCTTCTAATTTTTATCTTTGACACTCTATAACTTGAAATTTGGCCATTTCAAAATCAATCCTTTGTGAAATTTTGCTTCAAATCAAATTGCTCGGCCCATCCAAGCTCAGTGTTGAAAAATGAATCTCTAATATCATATTGTAACATATTAGTCCACCCAAGTTAGTCTATGCTACTCCAGAAAATGCTCTGACACCATATTCTAACATACCCGACCACCCAGGTTGGGCCATGATACTCCAAAAAATGCTCTGATACCATATTATAACATCTCCAACATCCAACTGGGCTATGCAACATAAAAAATTTCGAACTGCATGCAAACTAAAACATATACACACAGAAACTCTTGCAAAACTTTATATATATAACTAAAAATAGACAAATACATTTTGTAATTGCACAGATTTATGCGGAAATAATAGTAAAATATACATGTAACATAGATAGGATATACCCATAAATATAAAGACAATTATAAACCACATGTAGGATAAACCCATAAAAATAAACACGTAAATAATAATGCAACATGTAATTTAACACACAATTGACACTTATCTTGGTAAGAATATCACCAATTGCGTTTAGACCTTCCAGAAACCTCCTAGCCTTAGACCCCACTACTCATCACTCTCAGTAGTGGGTCACCCCCAAGCTTGGACTAAACTCCACCCAGGTAAAGGGATTCCTAATGAAGATGACTTATCTTAGACAACAGGAAAGACTTCGTCACAAGTGCCAACTCAAACTAACATTCTAAAGTCCCTCATTCCCCACATCCATGTCCCACCCTAGGAATTTTTCCCCTTCTCTTGTCAATAGTCCCTCGTCTATCCCACTTCCCTTCTAGGGCTTCAACAACAGGTTAGACCAGAAGTCTCAGAGCCCTATAGTTGTAGTTTAGCACCTTTAGGAAATCAATTCCCAATAATTATCTCACCCAAAGAAAAATTTATCATGGTCCTGACAACTCACCTATTCAATGTCCCACGGGCATGACAACCCGCTTCTTCATTCCATCTCCCAAGATAACCATGTACAGGTAGAGGTATGGGTATGAGTATGGTATTGGTTCAGGTACGGATACTAGTACATAGAGTTATGGAGGACAAATCAAATGAGTGTGTGAATGATGATGGAATGATAGGAAAATGAGTTAATTCCAAGCTATATATATGTATGCATGTTCCCAACTTGACAGTTGCCATGTTGGGAGCTACTTTGGCCCACTTGTCCCCATCCTTAGAACTTAGGATAAAATAATTATCCATACTTTATACTTTAAGGAATATGAATATAATATTCCTTTTTGGCTTAAGCACCCTAGCTTGGCCCTTTTCCTTTACTTTTATCACCACCCCCCTTCCCTAACTAGTGGATTTTAGTCCCCCATAATATTTTATCTTGGTCGGTCTACATGCAACGATGTATTTTATATTAATGATAAGACGTATACAAAAATACGCTCACTAGCCTTTAGCATCTAATCTCTCTAGCCTAATTCAAAACATAAGCCTCCTAGATTATAATAATTGGCTCACCATACTATAAACACAACATATACACAAAGGCTCCCTGGCCTCAATATCGCGCACACTCAAGTTTGTTGTGCGCAGTATCCTAGAATGTGCACACTTCATCATTTTACTGTGCAGTACATGTGCACACTATACCATGGAAGGTGCATACAAAAATGATATCAACCAACTCACTAGATTAAGTACATTTTCATTTACATTTACAATTGGGTTTGGCCTAGGGGTATTACAAGAAGTCCTTGCATGATCGACACATTAAACAAATGAAGTTTCAAGTCGAAGATCTATTACTACTCTATGACAACAAGTATATTCAAAATTTAGGGAATTTTAGAACACATTGGCTAAGACCTTATGTGATTTAGTAGCTAACAAAGACATGTGTTACACGATTGGAAACCTTGATTAGATAAGTCTTGGAAGGAATGGTCAATGGAAGTAGGTTGAAACTCTATAGAGACGGCCAACAGGTTGCGTAGTAATTTGGGTTGCACCGGAACACATGTATTATAGTAGTTGTATCATATTAGGAAATAAAAATAAGGAAAATTAAATAAAAAGTAGATATAGTGAAAAGAAAAAGAGTGTTCAATTAGTAAGGCATAAGAACGTGCGTATAATGAATGGTCATCACACATCAACATAGCACTGCACCAATCTAGATACAAATGAGATAGACTGTGATGCATATAGATAAAACAACAATAAACTAGTGCACATTTTGGCAATGATACGATCATTAAAAGAATTAAATCATAGAAATGACAGTTACGCAACGGGAGTGACAAGTCATAAAAGTGTCGTATAAGTATTAAATGGGAAATCCATCCAAAATCACGACATATCGACAGTACGATGGATAAATCACATGAAGGATTTAGTAATAAAGAATCAGTTATTTAAACAACTCATCAAACATGGTGATAGATTGGAAAAGATAGTTAAGGTAGGATGAGATAGGTGTGGTCGACACGAAAGAACAAAAAAATAAGAATATAGTTAAGTGTAAATCATTCTTTCATACCAATGAGAGAAAATAAGAGAAAACCCGAGTGAGTTGGAGAACAGAGACGAACTACATCTACCAGAGAACACACATAGTTCTAGTTAAGGAACCTATCACCCAAGATGAATGGGGAATGATCCACTAGTAGCACCACCAATCACGCCTAGGATGAGTAGGAAATGAGATATTCTTGGAAAGACTATCATCCTCAATTTTGTGGATCATGACATTACCAGGGAACAACCATTTCCAAAGCTCCATAGGGAAAAATACTCATACGCTAAGAGCGTATCGAATGCAGGGGCTCACATCTCTTCCAACGTAAATTTGCACACAAATTTGAATAGAATCAACAACAATTTTGGGGGTTACCAACACTTCATGATAGTAAATGAAAAGGAAATGGATCAAGATCCCACTAAAAGAGAAGTTTCCCTAAAATTGGCTTCATATACAATGCCCAAACTGGATCTAAAGGATTTACCAAGGAGCATAGGAGAAGAGGAGGATGGTATTAGGCTCAAGAAACCTCAGTGTATTATTGAAAAAGAAGACAATTACAACAAAAGGAGGCTTAACAAAATAGGGGGGGGAGAGAAAGAGAGGGAAAGGGGGAAAAAACATAGGGGCAGAGAGAGAGAGAGAGGGAAAGGGGAAAAAAAACAGAGGGGGAGAGAGAGAGAGAGAGAGAGAAAGGGGGAAAAAATAGGGGGGAGAGAGGGGGAGGCTGTGGAGAGGGAGAGAGGGAAAGAGGGATGAGAGAGGGTAGGGATATAGAGAGAGGGATCGAGAGAGAGAGAGAAATTGGGTGAGAGATAAAAAGAGAGGGGTGGGGGGAAGAGATAGAGGGAGGGAGGCGGTGAGAGGGAGATAGAGAGAGGGGAAGATGGGAAGAAGGAGAGATGGCATAAGATAGGGGCAATGAGGTAGAGG
>JASDQU011102739.1:3396-17232 GCA_032191745.1 Picea mariana
GCAAGAGTATAGAATCATGGTGAGTGTCGTTGATTCATATTTTATGAGCAGAACGAAATGACTATAGATTATTAATAGGATCTTAACACAAAATAACATAGATACAATAAAACTGGCTTTCTATTCAATAACAAAATAAGTTGAAACTGTAAAAAATGCAGCGGAAACAAGCTTGCTGGAATGGTGGCGGCTTATCTCTGAGAAGAGATGTGACAGTTGTGCTCATTCGCAAGAAGAAGATTACAATGAGGCTCTGAAGGAATATTTACAATAAACAATAATTCCAAAAACCCTAGACATCCAAAAACCTAACCCTAGGAGATGAAACGCCAAAAGTCATGTGGGCCCCATTTGGGTAAGTTAGTACATTAACTTCCCAGGGTTGTAACTTTTGCATACGATCTTAGTTTTAAGCGTATGATAGCCCTTGGAAAGGTATCGTCGAGGAGATTCATTTTGGGGCCTCAATCATGCCTTCGACTATCATTGGGTTGGGTCAATCCCCAAAAACCTTCATTTAGGCCCTCAAAATGGCCCCGGAAGTTAAAACTGCTAAAAATAGTAAAATGCCAAAATTGCCAAAAAACTGTTTTGATCCAGTTGGAAAAGGTGGGTGGCCACCAATATCCATCTAGATCAATCCTCCCTCCTTAGGAATCAATGGTATCCATTGCATTGAGGTCCCCCATCAGATGAGGAAATTTTTGCTGAAACTGGCCCCGGGTGAGCCACTTGCCTTGGTGCAAGAGTTGCCCTGCTTTGATGACTTGATAAAGTTGGATCCTTTGCTATCAAGTGCCCTTGATCTGTGTTTCCACAATATGATCATTGGATGCCTATTGTATGCAATCAGGGTTGAGTTCCTTTGGTGTCATATGTTTTGCTACTTCTGAGGTGTCCAATAATGGTGGGAAATAAGGGCAAAGGAGATCCACATTGAACACCAGGTGCAGGCCAAGGAAAGGAGGAATGTTGAGATAAAAGGAATTATCCCCCACGGCCTTGGTGATGGTGTATGACCCATAACGGAGTGGGAAAAGCTTCCGATGGGGTCCTGTAAGGCGTTCTTTCTGCAAGTGCAACCAAACTTTGTTGCCCACCTGAAACTTATGTGGCACCCGATGTTGATCATGACATTGTTTGTACTTGTCATTGGACTTCTGTAGGATATCCTGAACCTATTGGTGGATGTGTTGGATTCACTCAATGAACCGGGTGGCTTTGTCAGCTTCAGTTGGAGAAGGAGATGAGTCGGTCGAGGTGACCACAAGGGGAAGTGCAACATCTATGGGTCCCAATGGTTGGAATCCCAACCCCACCTGAAAGGGGTTGTGGCCGTTTGAGCTATGCATGGATCGGTTGTAGCTACGTTGGACATAGGGAAGACTCTCATCCCATGTGCGAGGGTGATGTGACTTATACATGCGAAGGATATGCACAATCATTCGATTTACGACCTCATTTTGGCCATCTGTCTGCGGGTGGAAGGTTGTGGATTTGGTGAGCTTGGTGTTTAGCAGTGACCAAAGGCTTGACCAGAATGTGTTGAGAAATCGACTGGCTTGATCTGAGACAATGGTTTGTGGGATTCCAAAATGTACCCAGACTCATTCAAAGAATATCTTAGCAGTGGCCTCTATTGTGATGTTCTTCTTGCAGGAAACCAAAATTCCCATCTTAGAAAAGCGATCAACAACCAAAAAAACATAGTCATTTCCCCGCTTGGTGGACGGGAGGCCCGACATGTAGTCCATTGAGATGGATTCCCATGGCCTGTCAGGAGTAGGAAGAGGGGTGTACAGGCCCTGTTTCTTAGTGGTCAGTTTAGAAATCATGCAAGAAGTGCAGGACCTAATATACTTGTTGACCTCCTATCAAAGTTTTGGCCAACATAAATGTTTCTGTAGCATCGCCACTGTCTTTTCGACGCCGAAGTGTCCTTCCACCCGACTATAGTGGGATTCCCATATTAGCTTCACTCGCTCGCTTGAGGGTACACAGATATGGCCCAGATGACACAACAACCCATCCTGAATATGGAAATTATTGACAACTATGTTTTCTCCCAACATTTGGTAGGTGGTGGTGAAGATTGGGTCTGTCTCGTAGAGTTGGGGCCATCCAGAGGTCTCATGGCCACAAGAGTCTAGAACCATGGTGAGTGCCACGATTGGAAGTCTGTTGAGGAAATCAACGACGCGATTGGCGCTTCCTATTTTATACTTGATGTTGAGGTGGAATTGCTACAAGTATGTGGACCAATTTTGATGGAAATCATTCTACAATTTTTCTTGTGTCTGCATGAACTACAGTGGCTTATGATCAGTATTAATGACTATCTCCTTCCCAAGAATGTAGTGTCTCCACTAGCGGAAGGCTTGCATAATGGAGTACATTTATTTTTCGTAAGTAGGGTACTTACGGACAACATCTAATAGTGTCTCACTATGATAGGCCACAGGGTGGCCATGCTGAGTGAGAACGACACCCACAACATAGTTGGAAGCATCTGTCTCGATCTCAAAGGGTTGTTGTAGGTTTGGGAGTTGGGAACGCCCCCATGCTGCTTCAAATCATCGAACGCTTGTTGTTGGGATTGCCCCCACACAATTTTTTCCTTACCACCACCCCTGCTTATTTGGCTGAGGGACCATGCAATATGGGAGAATCCCAACACGAACCTATGGTAGAAATTGGCAAGGCCCAAGAAGCTCCGGAGTTCGGTGAGTGTGGTTGGGGATAGCCAGTCACTGATGAGTTGGATCTTGGTTGGGTCCACATTTATTCCATGCTGATCAATGATGTAGCCCAGGTAATGGACCATGTCCATGCCAAAGGAGCATTTTTCCAAGTTGGTGTATAGCTTGTGCTGTCGCAGGGTGTGAAGAACCTGCTGAATATGTTGCAAGTGTTCGACCTAAGTCTTGATGTAAATGATAATGTCATCAAGATAGACCACTACAAAACCATTGGTGAATGGTCACAGGATATCATCCATCAACCTCATGAAAGTGGTTGGTGCATTTTTCAAACCAAAGGGCATGACCAACCATTCAAAAAGGCCTTCCTTTGACTTGAAGGCAGTCTTCCATACATCTATCTATTCTATTAGGACCTAGTGGTAGCCAGACTTTAGATCAATCTTACGAAAGTATTTGGCCCCTGTGATTTGATCAAGGAGGTCCTCGATTCAGAGAATTAGGTACCGATTTTTTACTATGATTTTATTCAGAGCCCAGTAATCAATGCAGAGTCGTCAGGTTTCATATTTCTTTTGTACCAGCACGATTGGGCTCCTGTAAGGTGATGAGCTGGGATGTATGTGCCCCTTGTGGAGAAGCTCTTGGATCTGTCACTTGATCTCCTCATTCTCTAACAGAGAGCGATGATAGACTAGCCCATTGGGTAGTGGTGCATCAGGGGTCAGATCGATGGGGTGCTTGACCTGGCAGTACAGAGGTACCCCAATAGGTGAGGAGAATATATCTAAGTATTCTTCCATGACCTTATCTACTTTCTTTTGCTGTGTGGAGAATTCGATCATAGATACCCTAGATGTGGCTATGATCCTTTTCTTATTCTAAGAGTGAATCATGAATAAGACAAACTTCCTTGTCTAAGAGATGACCTTTGGCTAACACGGATATCACTTCCTTGGTAGAGCCATCCAATGATGTAGGGTTGTGGGTGCGGCGTTGTCGGTAGGGCCAGCCGCCTGACAACCTTTGCTGAGATGAGGTTCTTCTGGCTAGCACTATCAATTATGAAGTGAAACGGGGTTCCTTTTACCCACATCTATGAATGGAAGAGGCGCTCTCCTTCTTCTGGCTCGTCTAGTTCACCAGGCTGGAGCTTGGTGGTAGAAACGGTGGCACTAGGTTCCAATCCTTCTTCCCCTTTCTGGTTCTAGCTCAGAGTCACAATATGCATTTGATTTAGAGGCTTTAACTTTGGCCACCAACGAATGCTTTGAGCGGCAGTCAACAATGTTATGCCAAGGGATCTTATGGAAGTCGCACCAATTCCCGGTATCTTTCTTTGTCTTTCCGCTGTCCTTCTTTTCTTGCGGCTTGGACTGGTTGTTCTGATACTATCCATATTTTATCTATCCTTTGTTCTATGGGTTGGTGCCACCCTTTATTGGCCTTTGTTGTGAGGGGTTCCCAGACCCAAATTGCCACGTCTTTTGTTTGATATTCTACTTGATTTTGGCGGCATATCGGTAAGCCGCACCCAAGGATGAGATGTCCAGAAATTCCATTTCGGTATGGATGTATCTATGCAGAGCATTGCAGTACTTGAGCACCATATGTCACTCTAAATCTTTGATACTCAGCTTGGTGCACAAGGTATGGAAGATATTTTGTTAAATATGACACTGCTTAGTCCCTTTCTTGCCGCAGTGTAGTCCATTTGGTATATAGGTCGTCATATATTTCAACAGGGTAGTATTGTTCCTTAATAGCATCCCTAAAGGATTCCCAGGTGGTCGTGACTGTAAATAATGAGGGTTCCTCTATTTCATTTTGCTCACAGAAAGTTTCCCACCAAGCTTTGACATGGGGAATGGCTTTGAGGAGTGCAAAAGTAATCTTTTCTTTATCCGAAAAGTTATGGACAGAAAAATACCCTTCTAGTAGATTCAACCATTTGTCTACAACATCTACGTCTATATGACCTTCAAATATAAGAATATCAAAGTTTATTTGTACCTTGAAGGGGGTGGTGCCTCCTCTCGAAGAAGATGTGTTGCCTGTTGGTAGCCGCCGAAGGATTTGCGCGAAACTATCCATCATCTTGTTCCTCTGTTGCGTGAGGGATTCCTCAATCAACATTTTAAAAGGATCTCCTGTCACGCCATCTTTCTTTTCTCCTGCCATGAGAGGTCACTTGGGCGTGTGAGAGCTTTTGTCCTCAAGAGAAACAAGCTCGAGACCCAACTCTTTCTACTCCGACCTCGTTGGGGACATGCATTAAGACGACAAGGAGCAGACCGTTGTGATACCACTGATCCAGATTTTATGAGCAGAAAAAAATGACTACAGATTATTAACAGGTGCTTAACACAAAATAATAGAGGTACAGTAAAACTGGTTTTCTATTCAATAACGAAATAAGATGAAACTGTAAAAAATGCAGCGGAAACAAGCTTGCTGGAATGGTGGCGGCTTATCTCTGAGAAGAGATGTGACGGTTGCACTCATTCGCAAGAAGAAGATTACAATGAGGCTTTGAAGGAATTTTTACAATAAACAAGAATGCCAAAAACCCTAGACATTCAAAAACCTAACCCTAGGAGATGAAGCGCCAATAGTCATGTGGGCCCCGTTTGGGTAAGTTAGTACATTAACTTCTCGGGGTCATAACTTTTGCATTCGATCTCCATTTTAGGCGTATGATATCCCGTTGGAAAGGTATCGTAGAGGAGAATCATTTTAGGGCCTCAATCATGTATTCATCTATCATTGGGTTGGGTCGATCCCGAAAAACCTTCATTTAGGCCCTCAAAATGGCCCCGAAAGTTAAAACTCCTAAAAATAGTAAATTGCCAAAATTGCCAGCAAATTGTTTTGAGCCAGTTGGAAAAGGTGGGTGGCCACCGATATCCACCTAGATCAGTCGTGACTGGAGGTCAGCTGAGGAAATCAACGACATGATTGGTACTTCCTATCTTATACTTGATGTTGATGTGGAACTAATGTAAGTATGTGGACCACTTATGATGGCGGTCATTCTACAATTTTCCTTGTGTTTGCATGAACTGCAATGGCTTATGATCGATGTGGATGAATTTATGCTTCTTAAGAATGTAATTCATCCACTGGAAGAAGGATTTCACAATGGAGTACATTTATTTTTCATAATTAGGGTACTTACGAATGACATTTGATAGTGTCTCACTATGATAGACCATGGGGTGGTCGTGCTGAGTGAGAGCTCCACCCACAACATAGTATGAAGCATTTGTCTCGATATCAAAGGGTTTTTGTAGGTTAGGTAATGAAATCACTGGGGCAGAGCACAAGCGTTGCTTCAAATCATCGAACGCTTACTGTTAGGACAGTCCCCACACAAATGTTGCCTTACCACCACTCATGTTTACTTAGTTGAGGGCCTATGCAATATGGGAGAATCCCAACAGGAACCTATGATATAAATTTGCAAGGCCTAAGAAGCTCTGAAGCTCAACGAATGTGCTTGGGGATGGCTAGTGTTATAGCAAGATTTGCATCACCCCATGCAACTTCCTCATAAGGCCTTTTCCATTTCCCTATGCAGACTTGAAGTCCCCTTTTGCACTTCCCGGAGCTAAAAATCATATTTTTCCACATATACGCGCCCTAACAGTTATACAACATGTGTATACGCAGGTTGCACCACTATAGCCCGCGTACATTGGGTTTGGTGCTCAAAATTAAAAATTGTGGTCGATTTCCATGTCACATCAGGAGATCCATGATCCTTGACCTTTCATATACTGGAAATGTTCTGACTCATCCCTTCAGCTCCATTTGAAGGTTATAAATTGAGCCATATCCAAGCCGTGGAAGAGGAGAGAATTCAGCTTTTGAGAGAAAAGTTACTCTGGAGAAATTATTCACTTCATATTGAGTTTGCATCCCTTTTTCCTTTGAAGTGTGAACACATTGTTCAACCCCCAAGCTCTTCCCTCTTTGATGGAGAACCTCATTGTCTCTCTTATATGAGATTTCCTTTGCTGGAGGATTGAAGTGGTGGAGGCCCAGCTAGAAGGGACTTAGTTTCTCGGTTCTGAGTCGTGTCGACACAAATGTTTGTCATTCATACACTTCTGTTGATCATATTTTAATAGAAATACTCTTTTCTCGTCCAATTAATATCGTGCAAATATTTGAATTGTTATTCCATGGGCATATTTGTTATGAATGTTGATATATTATTCTATTATATGTGCTAACAATATATATTATCACCATATGCTTGTGTATATTGGTTGTTCAGGACAAGTTACAGGTATAAATGTTTGAGTTGAGTGCTCAACGGTGGTCTTCTTCGAACGTCCGGATGAGTTAGGCTCTTTATCTTATCTTGTTAGCATTTTCATCTATATAGCATACTTGGGATTAGAGTTGATTTCTGCAGTCATTTCCGTATGTTGTGGTTTACCCTTTTTCATAGAGTGATTTTCCTTGTAACAGAATTGGCGACCATACTAAGGATTGAATCTTCTTTTTCATGTTTGGAGTTTTTTTCTCCTTTGATTGCACTCAGTTAGCTTTAGTTTCCTTGTCGTATGATTTCTTTACAACCTATTTTCATTTTGAATCAAAGTTTCTTGGCCTTATCCTTAACCTGGCAGTGTTTTAATACATATATGTAGTTTTTCCCTTGATAGACGCATACATACGCAAGCTGTCATTCTATAGGGAACATATATACGCGGTTTTTGCTTAAAAAGTTGGGTACATTAACCTTTTTTGTTGAATTGTTGATTTTTGTGTTTGTTGGGTGAATTTTGATGGTTTTTTAATCTTCTTGGGTCTTTATCATAACTGTTAAGTGCCTGCAGAGTGATAGGAAACCTTTCTTTGGTTGAATTTTCAGCTGGTTTTTCTTTCTCATCATATTTTTCATTGGTTGTCCTTGCATCTTGAGCTGAGTGTTTGCTTCTTGGTATCCTTCTTGGTTTGTCTGTTTTTTCTTACAGTAGGGTATATATATCAAGTTGTTGTTCAATCCTTGCATTTTCATTTCTTTATATTGAAAATACAAAAAACATACATTTGGCATTTTGGCATTTGCTCTTTTGGGTTGTTTATTATTGATCTTGATACATGTATAGAAAGATTGAATCTTATTGAAATTGCAGAGTTGAATTGAAAGTTGCATTTGTGAAAAGATTATCATTTTTTAGAATTGAAGTTTAGGACTTAGATTTATGTTGATATTCATTTATTTTATCTGCCGAGACATAACATCATCAGTTTCACGACCACATATTTTGAGAAAACAAAATCCATTAAAAGTAACGCCGATTAATTTAAAATTGATTAGAAACGATTTTATTTTTGTGTTGGGCCTCAGAAATGTCACTTTTGTATCCTCTTTTTCCTTCACTATTCCTTACATTTCATCGTCCCATAAACCTTTTATCATACCATTTCCATACATACATTTGGGTTTCTCCTTATTATTTTCCATTGTATTCATTTCAGTGTTATAAGTGAATTTATGATTAAATATTATAAAAATGACATATTTTCATTATATATCAAGGTTGGATGAGTTTGATGATGTGTGCAGGCATATTTGAAGATTTCAACAAATTCAAATATTACCACCTAGCCTCAAATTCGAATTTCATCTTCAAGCTTTGAAGATTTGAAGAATATTTGGGACAATCATTCAAAGCATATTCAAAGGCAAAGATCATGGAGATTTTGATAAGATATCTTATCCAATATATGTGTGGAGGATTTGAAGGAATAAGTTGAGAGAATAGTGGATTTGTAATTATGACACTCTTCAAGACTCTCGTGTATATAAAAGAGTGTTCTCTCTTCATGAAGAAGGGGGGAGAGATCATCATGTAATTCATAATTTAGTCTTGTAATTAGAGAAGGAGATTCTTAACTTTGATTCTTCCATTGTTATTATTTCATGCTTTGTCATTTGACTCTTGTAATATAATTTGAGATTGATTTATTGTGTGAGCTCACATATGTCTTTTGTCATTCAACTCTTCACATGTTGTATTGCTTTCCTAGATTAGTTTCATTTCAGCAATTTAGATTAGATTACTTCTACTTCAGTCATGCATATATAGTCTGTGTGCTTCGTAAGCCTACGAACCTCGGATTGAAAAATTAAATAGTTGGGCAAGTACTACAACAGAATTAAATGACAATATTTTTGCCTAACATTTTGGCGTCGTTGTCAGGGAAGCACGATGGATTGAGGCTTAGCTTGATTTTTCATGCAAGTGTGATTAGTCATGCTCCTAACTATGAGGTGAAATATGAGTAAGGGAATGTAGGGAATGTTTCAATTTCTACAATTTCAATTCTAGCAATTTCAATTTCTGCAATGTCAATTTCTGCAATTTTAATTTTTGCAACTGTGAAGAGGTTTTCATGTGTTTCAGCAAATGTGTTTTTTTTTTTGATTTGGGTGTTGTAAAAATCATTTTTTCAACATGATTTAACCATGAGTGTCAGCTTGGAACTACTCACTCAGATCTTAGCAAAAGTTGGGATCTCCTCTTCTCAAGAAGAGGATATCTTGACAGCAATCAAAGATTCAAATACTCCTCCAGAAACAATTGAAGATTCAACATTGAAAACTCCTATGCATCTGATGAAGAACAATCATTCAAGCAGGAGATTGAGGAAGATGAAGAGGAGTTACATCAAGATTTGAGCGAGGAAAAACATGCCTATGAAAGCATTATCGAGCAATGGTTCCAGGTAAGCACTCAATTAGATAAATTTCATTTTTATTTAGTTAGTTTTCCGTTACAACAACAAAATTTGTTTATTCATGTAAATTTCTATCTTTCATTTGAAAAATTGCACATGAATATATTTTTGTTACTGTTGCGGGCTTGGATCCATTGGAAGTTTGTCTACACGTAACTAATCTTTAAGTTTCAATTAGCATAGAGTAGGTAGGCTAACGAATAAAACAATGTTTTTGCTCTAATTTTTTTTAATAAGTATGCTCTCCTCCGCGCTTCGAGTGATCGCGAGGATCAAAAAATAGGGATGATTTGGATTTCAGGAATGAATGTTCTTGCAAACATGCTTAACAGTAAACACAATAAAACCAAAATTTTACATGATGTTATAGCATGATGATACAAGGAAATTGTTTTTTACAGGTTGTTGCAGCATGTTGATACAGTGCAAATTTTACATGTTGCAGGATGTTGGTACAACGATATTTTACATATTGTTTCAACAAAATTTTACTTGCTGAAACAGTGACGTTTTTGTTGTAACAGTGATTGAATAAATTTGCAGATCTGCAAACAATAAAACAATAGTGGCGTTAGGATAAAATAAAACAAAACAAAAATATAATAATAAATGGTCTGCAAATTCATGAGTTTTTCCTCACTGAACTGTCGTGGCACGTTGAAACAGTGGTTGAAACTATGCATCTTCTCTTTTTTAACTTCCGGTCTAGGTTCATCCTTAGGTTTGAGTAGCAACAATATCATATCTTGCCCTCATTGTTGTATATTTTGACATTGAATACAGTCGGTAACAATAAATCCTTACACGCTACAACCTGTAAAAGTTAAAAATGTGGAAGAATCAACTAAAATTTCGAATCTCGATCGTAGTCTTTGCAAATTTTGGTTATTGCGAATCCCTACCATTTTTTTTCGTATTTTCTAAGTCTAGTGGGAATAAAATCTTTAAAAATTTTCAATGCTTATATGGAAAGATCAGTCATTAAAAACTACGGAAAATTAAGAGGAAGATTTTATGCAAAAATATTCACCATCAAATCTCAAATCATAACCATATCAAATCAGAAATTTGTTTTATGGTAATGATCCATTCAAAGATTTGTTGATTGTTGCAAGATTGTTATGGACTCTTAGGAGATCAACATCATGGTTTTGACCTTGTCTCCTGGATGTTTTTTCATGTCGTTTGTGGAATGTGATCCCAAGTTTTCTGCCATTTACACTATCCTTCTATCCCACTTCTTTGATCATGATTTGAACACCACTCTTTACTCTTTCCTCATAATCAAATCGTTGATGCAGACTGCCATATATGAGAAACTAGAACCACTCGATGACTAAAAGACTCCATGAATATTTGACTCTTTCCAGCGCTCTCTATACTGAAAGTGACTATGTCTCTTTTGTTGTCATCATACCCGATCTGTTATCATTTATCCTAGAGAATATTCTGCAAATCCAACCACGTTTTCTAGATCACTTGACCCTATTACAATCATTGAAGATTTTCTTTAGATATTCATATCATTTTTCATACTCACGGTAGTCTGTGGATATGTGCACTGACTTGGATAATTTATTATCAAATCAATTTATTGTTTACAGATATCATTTCTGTCAAATAACAGTAAACTTAGATCTGATAAAACAATCAAAGATCTCAATTAATAACACAACCAAATTATTCCTATCCACTGCACACTACAAGAATGCAAAAACATTATAATGAATAAGATAGAAATAAGCAATTATGCGTGGCTAAGATCAATCAATTGCCTAATTCATTCGTGAAATCCATTGACAGATGTTTGGATGATTAATAATCTGGACATGCTGAAGTAACAAATCATGAACATTTGATTAATGTGGAATATGACTTGGATCTATCAGTCTTCAGTTGCTTTGACATAGGTATTCATACCCTCTGCCATCCTACACACAATTTTGAACTGTTTGTGAGATGTCATTTGCAATAAATATTGATCAATTGATTGTCGCCAATAAAACTGAATTTGTAACCTGGAATATTACATGCAAAAGATGCTGAAAAAGGTTCAGGTTTGAAATTGCACGATCATCAACATTCCACATCTGGTCTAAGAAGAAGACTGTCATTAAAGGCCTTCCTAGGTATTACATGGAAATCTTAACACTGACAAGATGAATGTGCGTGCTCCAGCATCCTTGCAATTTCTCTCCCAGATTCTCAATATACCCCCAAAATCTAGTTTTAGATCATTTATCTCCTCTTTCAACAACATTCAAAGATTTTTCTACCAGAGGTTGTAAGAGTAGATCTAATTTGATTAATTTGCGGCAATCTTATTTGATTGTTTTTAAGGATGCATTGATTTTGTTGCATTCGATTTGATTTGCAGCGATATCATTTCCGCTATATCATGGATTTATATTGGAATGGGTTACGTACATGTTGTTTGGAATTGTATTGTCGATATTCACAACTCATGGTTCTTTTATGTTCTGATACCAATTAATTTATCTCTTACAACGATAACAACATGTAGCCAGTACTCTTAGGCATGGCGATTGGATCAGTATGGCAGTCTATTGTTGCTTATGTGAACATAGGGTGCTACTACGAAATCAGGGTTCCATTTGGAGTGTTGCTTGGCATAGTGTTTGATTTTGGAGTCATGGGGATATGGGATGGAATGATATGTGAGACAATAGTTCAAACAGTTGTTTTGGCAATCATCACATATCACTGTGATTGGGAACAAGTGGTTGCTAAATAAATCGACCGTGTCAAAGTATGGGTTGTGGCAGGTACTCCAAAATCTGGGTCGACTAAAGCACCAGCCAGTCTGAATTGAATTGCATATATGTATCTCAACATCTCATGCCATGCCTTACCAACCATAGAATATTATTGTATATCTATTTAATTGTGATCATCTCAGTGCACAATTGTTGGGTTTCTTGTTGCCTTCAGCAAGAGAACGCAACATCCATCCATCCAGTTCGACAATCTACTAGAACTAGGAGACAAACTAACAATTAGAAGCCTTTTTAGCGGATACAGATCCTAACAAAGTCAATGTTGGCGTGGGTTATTATTGCGATGATCAAGGGAAGCCAGTGGTTCTTGAATATGTGCGTGAGGTCGAATGTCGTATTTTTGGCAAAGAAAACATGGAATATCTACCCATGGGAGGGAGTGTGAAAATGGTTGAAGAATCTATCAAACTTGCATATGGATAAAACGTAGATGTCTTGAAAGATAAGTGTGTCGCATATTTCCAAGCTCTATATGGCACTAGTGCTTGTCGTCTTTTTGTAGAGTTTCAGAAGCGTTTTTTGACTTGAGTCGCAGATTTACATACTAGTCCCTACCTGGGCCAATCACCATAATATTTGGAGATATGCCCATGTACCACAGAGGACTTTACATTATTATCATAAATGACTTCATCGACCCCCTGCTATGGATTATTGATGTTCAAATCGATCATCAACCTGTCTGTTTACAATGATGACATTAGAAAGACACTATCTGAAAAATGTGGAATTTAATAGAAGGATCAGCCCATAGAAATCATAATTGAACAAGTTGAGTGGGAGGGAATAGACCCTGATGACATTACAAATGATTTTCTCAGTGATGCAATAATGGAGATTTCATCTGCAATCGATATTCGTTCCCAAAGTTATGATACTGCCAAATATAGTTTCTAAACAATATTTGATCCTCTTAGACCTTTGCGTAGATCAGGTTTCACTAAGGAACAAATGAAGCATGTGGATGGTAGTTGAAAGTGCCTCTCCAAGCAAAACACAAGATCATTCCAGTCGAAAAGGAACATTGTCCAAGGATATCCATCCTCTCGTCTCATCATTATCTTTATGAGTATTTGTAACTATTGAGAGATATGTATTCATATAGCTATGATTCCTTTTGTATTAATGCTAACTCTCTTTGGTCATGTGTAGGGTAGCGAGTGGATGCTATATGGAGTGAGGATTGCGTGCACACTTCTCAGACCCAATAATGAATATCTTCATTACCTCCATTTGCAGAGCTTATTTTTCCTCACCCTTTGAGCGCAATAAAGTTGCTTTGCGGATGGAAACTCTTTGTGATAGTAAAGGGTCAAACCAATTACTGGTCAATGTACTGCAAAGAACCATGCTTCGATCTAGTACAACTGCCTCAATTTGAAAACACCTTGAACGCCTTGATTTGCAAACGCCTAGAATGCCTCCATTTGCAACAAAATAAACATGCAATGTTGGATAGCTTAGATGGCCCAATGTCGAAGGAAGGGTTATCACAAATTGTAATATACTTCAGTTCATTTTGAGGTTATATCTGGGCAGCAATCATTTCGATGAATGAAAATTGTTCTCGACAATTCTTA
>JASDQU011102740.1:0-27014 GCA_032191745.1 Picea mariana
TCTGAATAGTGCACAAATGGTGGTACTGGATCACGATAGTCCACGTCCGTTGGTACCGGATCGCGATAGTGGAGATTCAGTACCGGATCTGCATAGAAGGTGCGCTAGGTACCAGATAGTTGAGCTGGTACAAGAAGGTTGGATTTATCTAGAGGTCAAATATTATACATGGAAAACTGGAGCATTAGTACATGAAACATTTAATCTCCTAGCTCAATAATACCACAAAAATGCATGAATTAATTATACTTTACCTTATGACCTTATCAACGGCTAACGGTAGTGTTCTCTGTCATTTACCCAAGCTTAGGTAAGCCAAAAAGTTATAGATGAGGAGTAAAATAGGGTAGTGGGGATGTCAATTTAGAGGCTCAACAATGCTTAATACTAATGTTGGATAAGTGCAGGCAATGTCAGATTGCCCTGAACCTAAAGAAATGCATCTTCTTTTCACCATTTGGAGTGTTGTTAGGTCATATTGTATGCAAGAAGGGATTGTTGGTAGATCCATCTAAAATTGCCATTATAGTTGATCTGCCCCCTCCTACTTCAGTCAAACAGTTGTGCACTACGCTACGACATACTTGATATTACAGGAAATTTATTAAAGGCTATGCACAAATTACAACACCCATGGAGAATATTTTGAAGAAAGATTGTTAATTTCATTGGACAGAAGAATGGCAGTAGAGCTTATATACGCTGAAACAGAAAATGGTTACCGCGCCTATTTTGGTTTTCCCAGATTGGAGTAAGGAGTTTCATGTTCATGTTGATGCATATTCTATTGCATTAGGAGTTGTGTCAGCACAACCGAGAACATGAGACATCGACCACCCGTTAGCCTTTGCTAGCAGAAAGTTATCAACAGCTGAGATTAATTACACCACCACTAAGAGAGAAGGGTTAGCCATGGTGTATGCACTGCAAAAGTTTCGCCACTACTTGTTGGGAGGACATTTTAAAATGTTCACTGATCACTCCGCACTAAAATACCTATTCAACAAGCTAGTGTTGGGGGGAAGAATATGCAGATGGCTTCTGCTATTTCAGGAATATGATTTTGAGATTGTGGTTAAGCCAGGAAGAATGAACAAAGGTCCTTACCACTTATCGAGGTTGGAACATGGAGAAGATCCTACTAGCTTGGAGGATACACTGTCAGATGCACAATTTCTAGCCATTAGAAAGATCGATGACTACTTTGCAAAAATAGTCCAGTTCCTGTCAACAGTGAATATACAATCACCCAGAAGAAACAACTAGTAGTGCGCGCTGCAGATTTTTCACTTATAGCTGGACAACTATACAAGATGGGACCTGATAAGATACTGAGGAGGTGTGTTATGGAGACAAAGCGACCATTGATCCTCGCCAAAGCTCATGAAGGCATCGCAAGAGGTCATTACGCAAGGAAAGAAACAATGCAGAAGGTTCTTAGAGATGGCCTTTAGTGGCCTACCTTACACAGAGATGCTAAGGACTATTACAGAGCCTGCAATGTATGCCAAATAGTCGAGAAACCATCCAGAAGAGATGAAATTTCATTATCACCATAGATGACCCTACAAGCATTTAAAAAATGGGCCATTGACTTCGTGGGACCTGTTAACCCACCAGGAAAGCACACAGGAGCAAGGTACATATTCACTGTGACAGAGTACTTCACTAGATGGGTTGAAGCAAGAGCAGTTAAGGACTGTAGTTCCACTACAGTTGCATGCTTCATATTTGATGACATCATAACCAGGTTTGGATGCTCAAAGATCCTTATAAGCGATCAAGGCACACACTTCATCAATAAGACCATTGAAGTCTTGACTGGGGAATTTTAATTTCATCATCAAAAGAGCACGCCTTACCATCCACAAGTAAATGGGACAGTTGAAGCATTAAAAAAAATCTTGGAGACAACATTAACGAAGATTTTCAACGAGAACAGGGATGTTTGGGATTTAAGAGTACCAACAGTACTATGGGCCTATAAAACCACTTGCAAGAAGCTAACAATGCAGACCCATTTTAAGTTGGTTTATGGTCTCGAAGTCATTTTCCCAATGGAATATTTGGTTCCAAGCCTAAGAATCATTGCCTTTACAAATATGGATGACACTAGCACTGTCAAAGAGAGGCTTGCACAGTTGGTCAAACTGGAAGAAGACCGATTCATTGCAGGATTTCACCAGTAGGTTCAGAAGGAAAGAGAGAAGGCCTACCATGACAGACACATCAAGAAGAATGCATTTAAGCAAGGTGATCTGGTACTGGTGTATGACCGTAAGTTCATGAAGCATCCTGGGAAGTTCAGAACACATTGGCTCGGACCATATGAGGTCTCCTATGTTACAGAAGGAGGAGTTGTGTAGTTGAAGACTTTGAATGGAGAATGGAAGGAAGGTTTGGTGAACGGGAGCCAACTGAAGTTGTACTATGACAACCAGCTGCCTTCCAGCTCTTAGTAAAAGCATGAGGAAAAGGGTCTAGGTACCAGGTGCAGTTGAAACTAGGTACCAGACACAGAAACAACAGTTTGCACAAGGAAGGAAAGGAGGCATAGAGAAGAAAGCACAGGCTTCCCCGCGCAGTCTGAAGATGAAGAAAAGCAGAAGGATCAGATCTGAAGTTCCTCGGGATGAGTCATAGGTGAGTGTTGGGGGCCTATTGGCCCTTGGTTATGGAAGCAAGTGAAGATCAAGGTAGAAAAGGAGAAATGTGAACTGCTTGGAAGATACAGTAATTGCTACTGGGTCTAAGTAAGAAAAAGAACAGAAAAGATGGAGCGAAGTAAGAGAAAGAAAGAATTTGGATGTGGAGATCAAGGATGACAAATCAACAAGGAAGACGGATTGTGGACAACTCAGCAAGTGGAAAAATCGACCACTGGATTCTTTGGAACATCGTGCAAGAAGGAAGGAAAGGCAGGCTGGCGAAGCCTTGAAAATATGGGTCAAGTTGACCTAGGATTTTAGACACCTAGGGTTTTGGTAGCTAGGGTTTCGACACTTAGGTCTCAGCCTAAGGTTGTCAGTGAGTTATTGTAATGTATAAATAGAGGTCAAGAGGACCTAGGATGGGTTAGATAATATTATGTTATGAGGAGAGATTGTCAGTGAGAGAGAACAATTGTATTGTGAGAGCCTTCTGGTATTGTAAGATCTTCAGCTAGGTGCAAAGATCACCCCTGCAACTGGGTGTGCAGGGAAGGGAGAAGTAGATATAGAGAGGAGAAGAAATACGATCTGCTAGCTAAGAGTGCAAACAATAACTATATGCTTCATCTTAATGTATCATAAAGCATAGTTCTGTGGGCGTAGCCCTAGAGAGAGGGTGAACCATGTATATCTTGTGTTGTGTGTGTGATTGATGCTCTATTCTATGTCATTTGATATACTTCTATTTGCATCACTGTGTTAGATCTGATAGATAGTAGTGCGGAGTAGAGATGAACTAATAAGTGGTATATAAATGTTGTATTGTTCTTGTATTGGATCCTCTTGATATCCCCTTTGGTTGTAGACATCTCTGTCCTGCAACCACCTCATAACTACTTTGGGTGAGACTGCATCTGCCTCGCAGGTACTGTCAAAAGGGCCAATAGTTAGGGCTTGTTGGTGCTCTCTTGGAGCTGAACCCTGGGTCTGCCCCTGTGCCAACAAGATGATACAGGGCATCAATCTGCATATTTGCAGAGCTAAATTCAACTTGGAAGGTCAAAAATTTATATTTTAATAGCGGATGAAAAAGTTGGGAGAGTTTGATGAATCGAAGGTTGAGATCATGTTTGATTTTTCGATCAACATCCCAGGTTCATCATAAATTGACTTAAAAATTATAAGTTTTTTAGATTTTGGAAAGTCTCGGAAATCAACAGTGAAGATCCATTTTCGACTATTGGGAGAATGGATCAAATCTAGAGTCAAGATTCATTTTCGACAGTTGGGAAAATGGATCAAATCAACAGTTGAGATTCATTGTGGTTTGGAAAATGGATCAAACCACAATCGAGATTCATTTTCGGCAATTGGTAAAATGAATCAAATCGACGGCCGAGTACAACCATTGGAAAGGTAATCTAGAGGAAAACATGGTAGACGTTATAATTTATCTAGGGGAGCATCGATTTTCTCCATAAAGTTGAAAGAAAAAGTGGAATTGGATTCCGTGAACCATGTAACTACTCAATTTGAAGATATTTCCAAATAATGTCAAAATTTGGAGAAACTTTCCTAGATGATAGAGGTGAGTGCCAGAGGTGGTTGTTGGGTAAGGAAGAGTATTGAAACTCATGATAATGCCTATGCATAAGTATAGAGGAAAATGTGAAGCATCTTGGAAAAATTATAAGGAGTTGAGCTTATTAACAAGGCATTATTAATAAGTAGAGGAGCACTCTAGGAAAGAGTGTTGTGCAATGGAATTGCTAGCATAAGAATAAGATTATACAAATAAGGATTGTGTGGGTATGTTACAGATTAATCCTAGGGTCCATTGGATAAGGAAGCAATTTAATCTTGTAAAATTGGTTGAAGCATCAAAGATTTTCAGAGGGAATCACAAGGCTGGAAAGCAAGTGATGCAAGGTTGACAAAGGACTAAGGAAGAGTAGAAAAGTATTAGTATTTAGCTGCTACAAAGTCTGAATGGATTGCAAAGGAAAAATCAATAGGGGTTCTCACGTAAAGCATGAAGCTAATAAGTGAGGAATGTCATAATCATGCATCAGGAGTTAAGGAGAACTCTGTAGCCTTGAATGTAGAAATATAGTAAAGGATACAAATATTGTTGGAAGAGAAGGAAAAATGATATCAAGAGATGAGGTGTGACTCATGGAGTGGATGAGTCATCTCTATGTGAAAGCATAGGAATGCAAGAAGAAGGAATTTGTAGAAATGATCTAACAACTTTTGTCTAAAGTACTTAGAACAAGAAAGTTGTCTCTGTTATCAAAGTGCATAGTGGAGGCAAGTTACAAGTGCAAATGGACGAGTGTAGCATTCCATTTGGAGCAGAGTGGTGTTGAGTGGTCAGGCAATGCTTCGTAATGAATCACTCAATGCAGTGAAGTGAGGTATTTAAAATTTAGCAAAGCCATGGATAACAAAAGATATTAGAAAAAATGACATAAAATAAACATTTAAGAATGTTGAAATTCCAATTAATGAGAATGGTAATTCAAGACTAGTTTGGTCAAGGAAATGGGGAGTGGAGAATTACAATGTAGTGTTAATATTCAGCTGGAGTAGAGCATGTTACAACACTATGAATATCGATAATTTTAGCCAAAATGTTGGGACACGATTCTCTACATAAAGGAAGCAGTTGTGATATGGAAACACTAGTGAATCTAGTGGCTAGAAATGCATAATGGTCGAGTGGGGCTTGGATAGAAGGTCCAGAATAGGGACCAGTGGTTCACAATTGAATAGAATGGAAATGCCAGGAAACGAGATTCTACAGGAATTCAATGATATCCATATACAACAACAACAAAAAAAACAAAGTAAACAAATAAAGCTGAAATAAATATGCATTGGAGTGCATGATAGAATTGTTGTATGATGCATACAATAAAGATAGAATGTATGTGCATGGAATAGGCATGAAAGATTAAATGTTTAATGCATATTGATGTGCATTTGTGCATGTAGACATGTCTGAACATGCTTGTGGCATGCTTGTATACTGAGATTATTTTTTTGTTATATATGTGAAATAATGATGTTATGATATTGAATAAAACTAACGATGGATTGTGTATCCAGGAAAAATGTTTATAGCATGGCTAAAAATGACGAAGACACTGCTTTTATGGCATCCATCCATATGAAGACAATGAGGATGGTGGGAATTTTGATCAGGAGGTTGGTGTAGGAAGCATGTGGGCTTCTACAAAATATCAACTAATCAGGTAGCATCGAGTCATGGATAACAACCATACATGTATGCATTTGAGTTTCTTATGATGCATAAATGATGAAAGGAATTGAGGTAAGAGTTCACTCAGTTAAATTCTCAAAATTTGAATTGATGTAAATACAGGAGGCCTTGAGTATGAAAATATTAATTATTGCTTGAATGCATTTATGAGAAATTTAATTGCATATTATGTTATATTAGTTATGAGATCATAACCAAGTCAAGTCAGAAGATATATTCTTGCTATAAAAATGAATGCTGATATATATAACCATGTGTGAAGCCATGTTGTGGTTGGATATGGAAAGGTTATAGCGCCATACAAGTGCGTAATGGTCTTCCCTTGATAACCAATGTTTGGATTGAAACCTCTTTGCTGACACTTAAGAGCACTAAAGGTTATATTCTTGGTGTTGTGTATGGGTTGAAGAGGAAGGTATTCAAAATACTGAACAAGTAACAGGGAAGAGTTAGGATGATGTTTTGAGGCAATGGCTAGACCTTCCAACTCACCATGGTGGAATCCATAACACAAATATGTGCTATTCCGGAGCCAATGCAAGGATGAATTGTGTAGGTATGGCCATGGGTATTTGGTGCATCAATTTGTTGATTATGTTTGATGACATTATGAAAATCTTGGTATGCTAGATAATGCATGTGCAAGGAATGATAGTTTCATTCCATTTAATGTGAAGAATAGTTGGAAGTGACTGAATTTTTAGAGTAATATAATTATGAAATCACTTCATGGGTTGATTGAAAATGTTGCAATAAGATGATAATGTGCATGAATACTAACAATTATTTGGCTGAATGAAAGTTGAGAAGAATTGCATGAAAAATGGTCTTGGATATGGAAATGGTGTAATCCCATAAGGAAGATCGATGCCTATTGTTGCAAGAGTCAAACATATTGAGAAGAAATCGCGTTCTTGGGAAAATTAGTTTCCTATACGTAAAATAGATTTGGAAATTAATAAGTAAAATTGCTATGATGATATCGCACGATGACTGTATGTGTGCCATACAGATGAGATGATGGCTATTAAAGCTAAAAAACTTGGGAAGAAAGCTATTGTTACGACATTGGAATCTTATGATTCCCACATGTTACAAATTTACAGTAAAGTTATGGCAGTGAGTTGGCGCTCCCTTTGCACACGAACACCTTGGAAAATGATGGATCACACAAGGGATTGTGTAGCCATGAAGGGGATGCCTGAGCCCAAAGGGTGAGGATGGAAAGGGAAAGGGAACTCAAGAATGCATATAAAAGGGTGGTTGGGATCATAACGGTGTGTCAGAAAGAACAATGAGTTAATTCTTGACGTGGATTCTCATGAAATAGAGAAACATCCATATGAATAAGTGGTCGTATTTACCGTGTTAATTATGTTGAAATATGAGTTAATTTTTTATCAATATGTTCTAAGTGTTTCCTTATTCATTATTGGTTATTGTGCATGAATGACGTTTCTACATATGTGTCTTTATGGGACTTGATGTTTTTGTGTGTATTTTTATGTAATGTCCCCACTTTGGGACATCAGGGTATTACACAGTGTTATGATGACCAGGGTAACTAGTTGGAGATTATAGCGAGTACAGGTGATATTGAGGGATATTTTGGGGTTCATCTTGCATCATTCATCCTATTTCATCATTATGATCCATTCCGCACAGATTAGATTTGGTTCTGTTGCATTCCGACGATTTCCATGATTTTGAGTATTTTGAGATATAAGTTAATTAAATTCATTGAATAGGTCATTTTGAGCACAATACTTGGAGGAACCTCTCAGTGTAATATCTCATTGGAATCCAGAGGAAAAACACTATAGGATAGTATCATTAGAAGTGACTTTCAGTGGCCAGGGAAGCCACAAGGAGAGATAAGGTGCTTTTCAAAGGTAACAAGCTTAATTAATTAATTAAAGTGATTTAATTAATTAATTAATAATTAATAAAGTGAAAGTCACTTTGGAGGGACAAGAAGTATAAAGGAGAGGCAAGGGCCTCTATTCTCTCATTCATGTATGATTATATTTTGATATCTGGCTTCTAACTAGTGAGCCCATACCTTGGGGGTTTTGAGGGTTTTGAGTTAACAAACACTAGAGGATGATTTGGTGGTGAAATATTCCACCTAGCTTGTCCAAATATTGGTATCAGGGATGCAATAGTCCCCCACACCATTATGGTTCAGATCTACTCAGTGCAGGAGGGTTCTACACCAGCCACAAGCACAGGAAGAGGGAGGGTGCACCATTGGGGGTTTCCAACAAGGGGGGTGCACCATCCATTGAGGGAAGTTCGTTCCAGGTGATTGGCAGGGCTTTTGGATATTCTAGCACCTGGGTTTTCATTGCAGGGTCTTGGTCATTATATCTAGTGCATCCTAGAGGAGTTTTATGTGCCATTTGATTTATTGGATGCATTGGACGAATTGGAGGAGAGGAGCACACTTCAGAAACAGATTTTAGCCATTTGGTAGATCATATCTTCATCATTTCACTTGGGAATTCACCGGGGAGGTAGCCGAGCCTCGATCTATCATTCTAGTGGTTTTGTGGATCATTTGGAGACCTCTAGGAGGCAGGTCAAATTATCTAGGGTTTCAGGCATCCAGGGGGGTGCACCATTCCTTGGAGGGAGGCTAGATCCATGACTTTGAGAGGGATCTTGGATATTTGAGCACCTAGGTTGTTCTTGCAGAATTCTGATCTACTATTCTACTCAGCTTGGGCTCATTTGGAGGCTTCCTTCATTTGGGCGGAATTATTGAGGGTCTTCAATCACCTAGTAGGGCATAACATCATCTAGCTTGGTGGTTTGGCACTTCATACGGCATAGATCTCAGTATTGTAGTGGTCTTACTTGTTATTCATCCTTTGGAGGCTTACATTGTCTTATCATATCATTTTGTAGCAACTCTTATTATGTTTATTGGATCTATCTGTTGATCACTTCAGATCTGCATCACTCTTGTATTCAGGGACTTCTTCTATTTATGAATAATATCAGATCTAAGGTATTTTGGATTGTCTATCATATTGTTGATCTTTAATATGGTTGAGGTATGTCCCATTACTGTATCTTCTTGTTTATTTCTGCAAACACACATTAAAGTCATCAGTATAACCCTAGCACAACCTAAGAGACAATAATAAGCAAAGTGTTTGACGAAATGCCACAACCAAAAAAAGTTTAAAATTCATGCAAATACATGATGTTCCTAGCATATTGGCTTGGGAACATTATAGTGGTATCAGAGCCTAGACTCCTGCCATCCTGAGGGGTCTTCCATAAAGGAGAAATGGATGAGATAAACTGTAAGATAGTATTATGTGAGATAAAATATTATGCCCTTAGTGAGGGAACTAGGGCCCATATAACCTTCCAAAAATATGTAGCATTAAGAAATCCCAGTTGGATCGAAGATGAGGTTATACATGAGATCATCGTAGTAGGGGAAAAGAGAGCCAGAGAAGCCTGATGGAGGGAATAAGAGAGAGACCCCATGCCTAGTAGGAGCACACAACTTTGCTACAGTTGCAAGGTGCCTTGGGAACCAGATCATAGGTGTAGGGGTAAGGTTAAGAACCATATTATTGAGGTGCACTATGATAGTGATGATGAGATATGTGAGGATGGAGTGATAGATGCTTATTTGGAGCAGTCTGATGGTGATAGTGACTCTTGCACAGAGGCTAGTGATCCTTGTGCACTTGAGGAGGATAGTGACCCTTGCGCATTGGAGGGACAGTTGGATGGACATGATGATAGCACCAATGTTCCAACAGTCACATCATATACTATTGATGACCTTACACCTCAGCAGAGTGGTGACACTAGTGAGGATTCACATGTGTTAGCACCTAGAGATGACGAGCTTCCTTTGTTGACCATGACAGATCTGTCATATTTCCAGACACCTATGATAGCCACATCACATAGCAGTAGCATAGAGGAGCTGTACAGGAGGGATACACACCATGGACATGTATATATACAGATCCAGGAGGAGATACATGACCTTACACTCACATATCAACATGAGGAGAGTGTGTCACTTCTTTTGGGGACTCCTTTAGTTGAGCGGGTTATGTAAACTTATAGTTTGAGGGGGCACTTACTTCCAAGACCAACCTGCAATGATGAGGGTGCACTCCTTATTGGTCGGGATGACCATAGCATGTGTCTGGACACATATGTATGGGATCCAAGTGCAGTCGATAGTAGCAGGGTGAGTGCACAGGAGGATACAAATGCTTATATAGGATACAATGTGATTCAGAGGGAGATAACATCTAGTGATGGGGTGCAGTGGCATACAGAAGGACCCAGTAGCATCGTAGATAGTGGACAGTTCAACACTTTATCTTCTGCAGAGATTTTTTTTGGCGATTCCAGAGTTGACACTAACAGTGAGGGATATGAGGTGGCACCTCAACATGACTATGATCAAGATTCACACTACTTGACAAGATAGTTGAGATTCAGTGAGGGTATGATCATGGAAGCCACCAAGCGCATTGATGACATGCATGCATTGATGAAATATTACTGTTGGAGGGCATCAGTGGCACATGGTATTTCAAATGAGGGATTTTCCATGGATGACTTTCATACTCTTAGGGAGAGAGTGTCTATGATGAGGAACACTACCAACAGTTGTTGACAGACAAGGACTGCCTCTTGGGTATTGGTGAGATGTATCACAGGGCCTTGAGGGAGCAAGAGTTGGAGGTGGGCCAACTCACTCAGGAGTTGGGGAGCACTTGAGGATTCTTGAGAGGAACACAAACAACCATTCAAGAGTAAGAGTCCAGATCAGAGGAGCTTCTCGAGGAGATCCGTTAGAGATCCACTTCATCTATTCTAGTGGGCAGTCAGATATGTCCTTCGGTCACATGGCTAGAGGATGTTGGTGGTATAGCAGAGGAGCACCAATTGATGGAGGACACTTCCATTTGTGTCCCAAGAGTGGTTGACCTTTAGATAGAGGTTGATCCAGTATTACACCTAGGATCTACGATGCAGCATGAGTATACGGGAGATGACATGATTATGCTAGATCATACAGTGGTGAGTGATAGCTCACAAAGACATGCTGAGATGTTCGGTGGGATTCATAGGGGTATATTTCCTTGCGGGGAGGAGAAACCCTTAGGGGAGCATGAAAATGCCACTCATTTGCAGCAACACCTAGCTATGAGATATCACCTTCACCATATCAACAGTTGCATGGGAGATGAGATATGGAGGATGTTTGACCAGCAGTGGGAGGAGTTACGTCTGATTGTACTAGATGATTTGGATTTGGTGATGATTAAAGGCAAGTATTTATCATGGATATCGATGGAAAATCTTCTGGTCAAATCCTTGGGATTCACCAAATCATGTCTCTTCTAGTCCTACAGTCAACTGCAAATGTTTCTGTTAACCTTTCCTGACACTTTTATCATAGACAACAACATGAGGAGAGATAGACAGTGGTTGAGGACATGAGGAGTTGTCGGTCTCACACAGGAGCAGTTAGAGGAGATTGGAAGTGATAAACTTCCAAGTTTTCCATGGTCTCCAGGAGTTCATTTGGTTAGCAGGATGTTTCACTACATGATGACCCAGGTTGTGCCAGAGAGCCACATACTCCACCATGGGTTGGTTTGGAGTGGGCCTGTAGGGACTTGTCTTATGGAGCGAGGAAACTTTTCACTCTTGATCATCATGATCGGACATGGAGATGGTTGGACAGGTACTACTCTCACAGAGATATTTTTATAGGTACAGTTTTCTGGACAGCAAGTCCAAGTGCCACAGGTATTTCATCTTGAGGATCTAGGAGTGGAGGATCCAATATATATACATGGAGCAGTCAGGCATGGTCAACATAGTGCAGTGCTAGCATGGTGATCTTCGATAGAGGTTAGCATGGGACCCAAGGATTTCAGGGTTGATCATTTCACTGACTGACAGGGGCGAGTGGACCTTTGCAGGGGAAAGTTGTTTTGACTTTCCATTGGGCTTTGGTGTTGAGGAGAGCACATCACTTAAGGGTGTCTCACAGAGGTCTTGTAGTACCTCATTCTGGCATCAACATGTGTAGTTGATGGAGACCGTGTTGATATTGGTAGGGACTTGGAGGATGGACTCATTTTTTAATGAGGCCATGTGTCATGTGCAAGATATTCACAGAGTTGATATATTTCAGGACTATGCTTCACAGGGTATTGCAATTCATTTCTTGATATGGGACCCAGGGGGTGGAGTGTATGATAGTTCATATCTAGATGGGACCTACTCTGTATCCCATAAGTGGGCATGGGACCCCAGTATTATATTTGGATGGGTTTAGTTATTGCTTGAGGACAAGAAATATTCTAGCAGGGAGGATTGTAATGTCCCCACTTTGGGACATCAGAGTACTACACAACATTATGAAGACTAGGGTAACCAATTGGAGATTATAGCGAGTACATGAGCTATTGAGGGATATTTTGGGGTCTGACTTGCATCACTCATGCTATTTCATCATTATGGTCCATTCCGCACAAATTGGCTTTGGTTCTGTTGCATTCTGACGATTTCCATGATTTTGAGTATTTTGAGCTATAAGTTAATTAAATTCACTAAAGAGGTCATTTTGGGAACAATACTTGGAGGAACCTCTCAGTGTAATAGCTCATTGGAATCAAGAGGAACAAAACTACAAGATAGGATGATGATAAGTGACTTTCAGTGGCCAAGGAAACCACAAGGAGAGATAAGGTGATTTTCAAAGGTAAAAAGGTTAATTAATTAATTAAAGTGATTTAATTAATTAATTAATTAATAATTAATAAAGTGAAAGTCACTTTGGAGGGACAAGGTGAGAAAGAATTATAAAGGAGAGGAAAGGTCCTCTATTCTCTCATTCATGTATGATTATCTTTTGATATCTGGCTTCTAGCTAGTGAGCCCATACCTTGGGGGTTTTGAGGGTTTTGAATTAACAAACCCTAGAGGACGATTCGGTGGTGAAATATTCCACCTAGCTTGTCCCAAGCTTGGTCTCGAGGATGAAATACTCCCCCACACCATTCTAGTTCAGATCTACTCAGTGCAAGAGGGTTCTACACCAGCCACTGGAACAGGAAGAGAGGGAGGGCGCACCATTGGGGGTTTCCAACAAGGGGGGCGCACCATCCATTGAGGGAAGTTTGTTCCAGGTGATTAGCAAGGCTTCTGGATATTCTAGCACCTGGGTTTTCATTGCAGGGTCTTGGAAATTATATCTAGTGCATTCCAGAGGAGTTTTATGTGCCATTTGATTTATTGGATGCATTGGATGAACTAGAGGAGAGGTGCGCACTTCAGAAAGTGATTTCAACCATTTGGTAGATCAGATTTTCATCATTTTTCTTGGAACTTCACCAGGGAGGTAACTGAGCCCCGATATATCATTCTACTTGTTTTTTGGAGCATTTGGAGACCTCTAGGAGGTAGGCCAAATTATCTAGGGTTTCAGACATCCAGGGGGGCACACCATTCCTTGGAGGGAGGTTAGATCCATGAATTTGAGAGGTATCTTGGAGATTTGAGCACCTGGGTTGTTCTTGCAGTATCCCGATCTCCTATTCTACTCAGTTTGGGCTCATTTGGAGGCTTCCTTCAGTTGGGCCGAATTATTAAGGGCCTTCAGTCACCTAGCAAGGCGTAGCATCATCCAGCTTGGTGGTTTGGCACTTCATACGGCATAGATCTCAGTATTGTAGTTGTCTTCCTTGTTATTCAGCCTTTGGAGGCTTACATTGTCTTATCAGAGCATTTTTTAGCAACTCTTATTATGTTTATTGGATCCATTTATTGATCATTCCAGATCTACATCACTCTTGTATTCAGGGACTTCTTCTATTTATGAATAATATCAGATCTGAAGTATTTTGGATTGTCTATCATATTGTTGGTATTTCATATGGTTGAGGTATGTCCCATTACTATATCTTATTTTTTATTTGCACAAACACACACTAAATTCATCAGTATAACCCTAGCGCAACCTAAGAGACAATAATAAGCAAAGTGTTTGATGAAATGCCACAACCATAAAAGTTTAAAATTCATGCAAAGACGTGATGTTCATGGCATATTGGCTTGGGAACATTAGATTTTAGTCTTTTCTACATATGTTGAAGTGAATTGCGTTATTTTTTTATTGTTATGGGTAGTTGCATGAGATCGTATGTCTTGTTGAGTATTTTATTTCCACTGGAGTTATGTTAAGATGTTGTATAGAAGACACAATTGAAACTATTTGAAAGTTGGAGATTCCATTATCAAAGATGGAGTTCCTAGCACTCCAACTCAGAGACTTAATGTCCAACCTTGTGTTGGAACCCTGGAAGGGAAGTGGTACAACCTGAGGTACTGTGATGCAGAGAAGGGGGTACACTTCCTTGGGTTGTGCAAGTTGAGAGGAACGAGATTTTGTTGGTTGGAATTGTTGTGGGAATTGACAAAGTATGAAATATATCTCCCTTCCATCTAGAGGAAAGCGGTGCAAACCACGAAGAAAGAGAGATTGTTGGTTGGAACTATTGCCATAATGATTAACTATGAAATCATTTGCACATGTTGGGTGAGGGTGCCTATGTGTTTATGCTGGGATGGGATACTTGCTTGATATTCGACCAGAGAGCCTATATATAAATTAAAGGCAAGAGACCATAGTTTTTTAATATGTATGAGCACTTGGAGGGTGTTTTCCACTGAGGACAATGCAAAAACAGGAGGGGGGGAATGTAACACCCCTAGTGTTAATCCTTACAAATTATAATGTAATTGTATAAATGAAATTTGGTTTGGTGAGCCGATATGTTTGGGGAAAAGAGTATGTATTGATTAATATGGTAGAGGGTCAAGATATGTAAATGTTATATTGAAAATGATAAATAAAAATGATAATCATTGATTGTGATAAGAAATGGATGAAAATAATGGGGGGATATGATTCCATGAGAGAGAGAGGGATCAAAGAGGGGAATTATGCAAGGGTATTAATACAACCCACATTCCTAAACTTAATATCATTGTGTATAACCTTCTATTGTTGTTGAGTGTTCCTAAATCCAATAATTAAACTCATGTAAGAGGGTGGGTGTGAGGAGTCACATCCAAAATTTATTGAGAGCATGGGAATGAGTATAATCAGCTTGGGGAAGAGTGTAAGTTAAACAAGCAACCAAGCAAAGAGAGGTAATGTGTATGGTTAGAGGAGGTGGAATTGGAAAGACACGTTTTTGCATGGAGACAAACTTTTGCAAGAAGACTTTGGACAATAATAAGGGATTTGAGTGTTAGGAAGAACACCAGCCATGTTTTTCTTGAAGGCAACCATTATTGGGATGTGTATATGCTGGAAAGGTGGCCTATGAGCCTTAAAAATTGGTTGTGTTCCTATGAAGTAATTTTCTATTGAGTAAATGGCTCAAGAGCCTTGTGAAGGTTGTTGTGAGAACTCTTAGAGAATCTAGGAGTTTTTTGTTCAATCTAGTGCACTGGATTCCTAGAGGGAAGTGGGGAAGGCTTAAGGGATTGTGTGTAGTGAAGGGGGGATCCCATTCCTTGGTTGTGTAGGTTGTAGCGAAGAGATTAGAGCTTGGGGTTTTTGGTTGTTGAGTGTGGAGCATGGACAAAAAAGAGGGTCATATCTCCTTGTGGACTCATAGTCTCAAGTTGAGGATGGCATGCTATTGAGAGGAAATGAACAACAACGCCTATGGATGGGAGGTTCATCCTTCGTACGCAACCAATTGGTTAATTATTAACATATAATTTTTCTATTGTTTTTATGAAGATATTTTGTTGTGTAAATGTTTTATATAAATGTTGTGCACTCACTAGATGCATTCATGTTTTTTAATATATAATTTTAGATGAATTTTGAGTTATGGTATCAATCAAATAGTTAAATTTGTGAGTGATCTGTAGCTGGTGAGCTACAGGAAATTATTAAGCAGAAAATATTATTTTAATTATATTTTTTGCTCGTAATTTTCCTCAGTTTGACGAGGGTACGTTATAGATAGATAGATGATCCTAGTCATGTTTTGGACTACAATGATAAATAATTACACCAACTACAATGGAGAAAATATATATTTAACAATAATGCACACCCAACTCAAACTTTCTCATTACCAAAGCATATATGTATACATAAGAAGAGATGTCTCAAAAAGCTATCATCTCCTACAATCTCKCTACAAGCACTCATTAATTCACTCAACARATMTGATTTGAATCTCASAAATATCCCTATGAGATATGATTACATAAACAACTTTAACAATAATTAAATCTAGAACATACAAATGAATCATTATTCCMACATTTCTCCYCCATAATGATCATTTGGAAATATTCCAAGATCGTCTTTGAATTTGTAGAACTTTTCCTTTGGTAGTGTTTTCGTGAATATATATACTACGTGTTCTTTTGTTCTGCAATACATAATCTCAATCACACCTTACTAAACCAAATCTCGAACAAAATGATATTGAATATCAATATGTTTTGTCTTCTTGTGAAAAACTGGATTCTTATTCATTTGAATAGCACTTTGATTGTCACATATCAATTGAGTGGGTTTCTCATGTTTCTCATGTAGATCCTCCAAAATTCTTCTTAACCATACTACTTCACAAGATGTTGTTGTTGCAACTTTATACTCTACTTCTATTGTGGAGAGAGAAAATGTAGGTTTCTTTTTAATACTCCAAGCAACTGTTGCTAAACCCATGCTAAATGAATACCCTGAATTTCATTTCTTATCATCCATGTAGCCTGCCCAATATGAATCTCTATAACCAATCAACCTGAAATATTCTGTAGATATGTTTACTAAATCATAGCCAATTGTATCATGTAGATATCTCAAAATCCTCCTAACTTCTTTCCAATGCAATTCCTTGGGTTCTACCGTGAATCTTGATACCATACTAACTGCAAAAGATATATCTAGATGAGTTGTAGTTAAGTAGATAAAACCAATTGACGATATAGAGTAACATCAACTGAATTGGAGTCATCGTGTCCATATAAATTCAACCCGACTTCCAAAGGTGTTTTTGTTGGCTTGCAACTCAACATTCTGAACTTCTTCAGAATATCCCAAGTATACTTGGCTTGTGACATAAAAATACTATCTTCCTTCTACCAAAATTCAATACCCAAGAAATAATGCAACTCACCAAGATCTGTCATCTCAAATTCAACAATCATATGTGACTTAAAATTTTTATATAGTTCGAAATTGTTCCCTGTGTAGATCAAATCATCAACATATAATGCAACTATTAGAATGTCCTGTCCTAACTGGAAAATATAAATATTGGGCTCAGATAAACTTATGACTAAGCCATGATCCTGAAAATATTTATTAATTCTAGAATATCGTGCTCTTGACACTTGTTTGAGACCATACAAGGCCTTCTTCAACTTGTAAACACAATCTTTTTTATCTGGAACTTCAAAACCTTCTAGTTTCTCTACATATATTTCTTCATCCACATAACCATTCAAGAAAATTGATTTAATATCCATCTGAAAAATCATCCATTTATATTGTGCATCCAATGCAAGTAACATATTGATTGTGTCCAACTTATCCACTGGAGAAAATGTCTTTGTATAATCAATTCCTTCCTTCTGTGCATAACCTTTTGCAACTATACTTATCAATTGTGCCATCTAATTTATACTTAGTTTTATAAACCCATTTATTAACAATTACATATTTTCCTTTTGGTAAACTAACCAAGTCTCGTGTATCATTTATCACCAAGGAATTCAATTATGCTTCCATAGCTTCATTCCATTCTTTCTTTCTTGATGCTTCTTCATAATTCTGTGGTTCATCAATATTCATTAATTGTGTCATAAGTGCAAAATTCAAAATGGAACTTTGTGATCTAGTAATTATTTTCTCAAAATTTATATCCAACATATTGCTTTTTGAATGACTCCTTTCAAGACACTTAGGATTCGACTTAACTTCATCTACATTTACTAGCTTAGAATTTGATTAATCACCAATATCCACTTCATCCTTTCTTAATTCAATTTGTACATGTTCTGGCTGATAAATTTCTTGCTCATGAAACACAAATTCTCTACTTATTCTAACCTTTTTTCTTAAGGATCAAACAACCTGTAACTTCTTGTTTTAATACTATATCCAATAAAAATGCACTTCACACTTTTATCATCCAATTGTCTCCTTTTTTTCTTAGGAACATGTGCATATGAAGTGCATTCAAAAACTTTCATATGTTCAACACTTGGTTTGTATCCTGACCATGCTTCTTCTGTAGTCAAATTCAATATTTGTCTCGTAGGACATTTGTTGAGAGTATAAATTGTTGTGTGCACTAATTCGGCCCAAAATTCATTTCCAAGAGATTTAGTTTTCGGCGTGCTCCAAGCCATTTCAACTATGGTCTTGTTTTTTTTTTCTTTCTGCAACTCCATTTTGTTGAGGAGAGTAGGTATTGGTAAACTCTCGCTTTATTCCATTCATTTTGCAATAATTCAAAAATTCATTTGACATGTATTCTCCGCCATTATATGTTCAGAGAGAGAATTTTCAAACCACTTTGTTTTTCAACTAATTCTTTAAACTCAAAAAAATGAGTAAACACTTCATAATTCTCCTACAAAAAATACACCTAAGTTTTCCTGGAATAATCATCAGTGAAAGTGAGAAAATAACGTGTATTTCCAAAAGACAGTCTCCATTGGACCACACAAATATAAATGTACTATTGCTAGACATTCTCTATCCTTCCATGTTCTATTTTAGAAAATTTCCCTATGTTGTTTCCCAAAAATGCACCCTTCACATACTTCATCATCCGTCTTGTATAAGGAAGACCATTCACCATGTTATGCTTCCTTAACAACACCAAACTCTAAAAATTCAAATGTCACATCCTTAAATGCCAAATCCTGCTATTCATTTGTTCTGTAACATTCAAACTATGTGAGTTACTTGAATCAAAAGAAAGATTGAAAATTCTATCTTCAATCATTTCTCCTCTTGCTACTACCGCATTTTTATTCAACTTATCCATGATTAAGCACTCTTTATTATCAAACACTAACTTGTAGTTTTGTTCCATCATCTATCCTACAGAAAGTAGGCTCTTCTTCAATGTTGATTTCAACAATGTGTCCTAAATAAACTTCTTCTTTCCATGCAATGTTGGAATTGAAATCGTTCATTTCCCTTTAACTTCAGAAACTCTATCATCACCAAATATAACTTTACCAGAATAATTGTCATTTATTCCAGTAAACAACTCCTCCTGAGATGTCATGTGAGTTGAACATCCCAAATCAATATACCAAGCTTCACTTTCTTCATTGCGTGCCATAAAAAATGATATGAGTAACTTCTCATTCCTAGTTTCTTCAACAATTGTATTGGTTGTAATGTGCCCAAGCAAGTTTGATAGGAACTTAAGGGTTTAATGGTTGTTTGTGTGAGCTCTTTGTTGAATGTTTTTGCAAATTGTTTCCCCATAGTTGGGCTAGAGTTGCTCTCAAGGTTTTTACAAAATGTAGATGATAGATATGGAACAACAATAGATGAAAACAACAAGATACAAGAGAATAACATAATGGAGTAGCCACAAACTTCAGATATGACATTTATTTATTAAATGAGTTGTCCTCCATATAATATATATACAGATCTGGGAAATATAAAATCTATGGTTGAAGATGCCTCCAAGATACAAACAAGAGAGAGTTGTGAGTCCTCCTAGATCTCCAATGGTAGCATACAAGTCTAGACAAGATCAATTTATTTCCCTTCTTCAAACTGGCACCCAAATCTAGTTGAGTTGTGCACCAACTGGCTGTAGAGTCCCTAGGAAATTTGGTATCCTTAGTTATGGCCTCCAAACCCTTGAGAAATACTATAGAACTATATATTGGGTAATGTAAAAAACAAATGACGAGATCCCTCAATTGTTCTAGGAGATATAGCCCTCCAACTCACTGAACCAACAAGTGACAATGCGCCCTCCTTCAGAAACTCGCCCTAGTAGAATAATAAATCAATATGCAACTAAATATCCCCAAAGACTGATGAGAAAAGGTTATATGGTGATGGAAAACTCTCTTGAATTATTCCTAGCCTCATATGTATCTTCCTTTGGCCAAATCAAACTATTCATTCCTCCACGGTGTGCCCTCTCTGCAAAAAACCCCCAAAGTTGCGCCCTGCTTCCACAGCACACTATTGAAACTAAAATGAACTGAATAGAATGGTGAGGGTGGGATATTTTACCACCTTTAACAATCTTGGATCAAGAACATATGAATCTTTCACCTCCTTTCTCTCTAGATTTTAGTGAGACAAAACCTTCAAATGCCCAAGCTCACAAGTGAAAATATAAAATGATCAAGAATGCCCGAGTGAGGCGCCCTCCCTCTCTTTTATCCCATCTTCTAATATTTACTTAAATTATTTAATTGGATTCTAAAGTTATTCACTTTATTTTCCCCACTTAGCCAATTATCTTTTTCTTTTTTTTTATTTGTACTGGGGGAATCGACAACTGGCGGTTCTCGTACTCACGTGACACGGGGTTGATCCCTGTTGGCCACCACTATAACCCTAGGTGCAACCACCCAGCCCGTAAGAATGGCGCACGAGTAAATCCGGGTGAGAATTGAACATGAGACTTCATTTTACAAATTTCCTTCCATTTACACGTCACTTGCCAATCCGTCTACACTCGTGCGGGCTTATTTTCCTTTTTTTACTAAAGTCACTTAAATAATATAAATTTAATACCTTAGTGACTCCTTTTGGGCCTCTTAGTTCCGTTTTTATTTCCATGAGACTATAGTCTTGAGGGAACAAATAGAATACTAAGTCTCTCAAGACCCTTGTCACTTGGAAGGGGACATTGCAGTCTCCCCTGCTAGAAATTTCTTTCCCACAAGTAATTCTAAATCTGTATGTTGTAGCATACTATTCATTTTCCCAAGTAACATCCTCTATTGGAAAAATTTTCCATTTAATAAATATTCCCAGATAGCCATGTTCCTCAACCTTTTCTCCCTTACCTCCAATAACTCATCTGGAATTAAAATCACTTGACCTTCATCATCTATTGGAGGAAATTCCTCATTAGCAATGATATGTTGTCCCAAATCCATTTTTAGGCAGGAAACATGGAAGACATTATGGATTTTACTTCCATGTGGTAGCCCTAACTCATATGAAACTGCCCCCACTTTTATTCATACCCTCTATGGACCATAGAGGCAGGGTTTGAGTTTCTCAGCGCCATTTTTCTTCATGATTGTGTGCATGTATGGTTGGAGCCTTAGATAGACTAAGTCCCCTACCTCAAAAGTGTGCTCCACCCTATTTCTATATTCATATGGTTTCTGTTGGTTTTGATCTCTTTGCAAATGATATTTGAGATCTCTTAATATTTATTGGATTTCTTGTATCCATTCTTTAGATATAGGAGCTCTATAGTCTCCAAACAGTATCTCTGTAAAATTGAGAGGATCATAACTATATAAGGCCTGGAAGGGAGGCATACCAATGGACATGTGATGAGTGGTGTTGTAACAATATTCTCCCAAGTATAGCCACTTAACCCACACTTTTTGTTGACCTGACACATAGTTCCTGAGATACCCCTCCACCCACTTGTTGACTATTTCAGTTTGGCCATCTATTTGTGGATGATATCTTGTGTTGGGGGTTAATTTTGTGCCAACTAGACAGAACAATTCCTGCCAAAATGTGCTCATAAACCTATTGTCCCTATCACTCACAATAGTCTTGGGAAACCCATGCAACCTGAAGACCTCCCTGAAGAATAAATCTTCCACCTAAGATGCATTGTAATCTATGGAGATGGGAAAAAAATGAGCAAACTTGGTCGATTGATCCACTGCTACAAAAAATAAATCCTTACCCTGTGTCTTTGGAAAACATGTAATGAATTCCATGGATACACTCTCCCATTTGTGCTCTGGAATGGGAAGAGGTTGTAATAAACATGTTGGGTGGGTGTGTTCATCTTTGTGTTGTTGGCTTGTGACACACTCTTTGATGTGGCACATGACATCCTCCTTGAGGCATTTCCAAGTGAATTTTTCTTTGATCCGTCTATGTGCCTTAAGGAATCCCTAATGCCGAACTAATGATGAATTATGAAATGTTTGTAGTACCTTAATTTTTAAAAAAATATTCAGGAACCAAATAAATCCTCCCCTATGTACATGTCATCCTGAACCTATTCATCCATTAATTCACATGCAAACTTGTTTTTTGAATACTCTACCAATAGGTGTGATTTCCAATCAATTGATATCTGTGGCATGGAATAAGTTGAGGGTCTTCTAGACAAGGCATCTACTACTACATTTATTTTTCCCTTGACATATTCTATATCAAAGTTATAATCTTGGATCTTACTCACCGACTTTTTTTGTCTCTCATTGAGGTCCTTCTATTCTAGAAAGTACTTGAGACTGTTATGATCTTTCCTGACCACAAATTTCACCCCCACTAGATATTGTCTAAATTTGGCCAATGCATGCATTATATCTAACATTTCCTTGTCATAAATTATATTTATCAACTCAGGTCCTCTTAGTTTTTTACTCTCATAAGAAATAGGATGTCTATTCTTCTTGAGTATAGCTCCAATCCCTAAAACTGATGCATCACACTCCAAAATGAATGGTTGAGAGAAGTTTTCTAAATATAGTACAAGACATGGGCTCATTACCTTCTTCATTTTTTCAAAGGTCAACTGTGCATCTTTGCTCCACCTGAATGCGCCCTTTTTGGTCAAGTCAGTCAAAGGTGCGCATAAATGAGAGAATCCCTTAACAAACCTCTTGTAATAAATGAAAATACCAAGAAATCCCTTGAGTTATGTAAGTGTCTTAGGTGTGGGCCAATCAATTATATCTTGGATATTTTCTTGGTGAACCTGTACACCTTTTTCCCCAATGATGTGTCCCAAGTAAAGGACCTCAGTCAGTGCGATTTCACATTTTGACTCTTTGGCATACAATGATTGTTTCTCCATTATGCTTAACACCTCATCCACATGCTTGAGGTGATCTTCCCATGTCCTACTATAAATTAACAAGTCATCAAAGAACACTAGTAGGAATTTTCTCAAATGCATGTTGAATACATGGTTCATGCAGCATTGAAAAGTGGTTGGCTCATTGGTCAACCCAAAAGGCATGACAAGGAACTTGTAGTGTCCATGGTGGCATGTGAAATTTTTCTTGTGTACATTTTGTTCTCTCGTTCTAATTTGATGGTATCCAAAATGCAATTCAATTTTGGTGAAGTACACTATGCCATTAAGTTCATCTAATAGCTCATCTATCCGGGGAATGGGATACCTGTTTTTGATGATTTTATTATTTAGATCTATGTATTCAATACACATGCGCATGGTATTGTGTTTCTTCTTGACCAATACAAATGAATATGAAAAAGGGTTTGAACTTGGCCTAAGGTGGCCCGTGTCCAACAATTCCTTGATGGCCTTTTCTATTTCATCCTTAAAATTTGGGGGGTGCCTATATGGTGTAGTGATAACTGGTTTGGCCCCTTATTCTAGTTCTATGATATGCTCAAATCCCATATCTAGTGATTGTTCTAGAGGGATATATCCAAAAAATTTCTCATGCTTGTGAGGTATTTTTTGTATGTCTCGAGGATAGTGTTTGCGTCCCTCGCGACTCACATACATAAAAAAAACAATCTGCTACATAGGCCACTTCCTCCTGCCTAAATATTGCATGCATACATTTAGTTTTCACCACCATAGGTGCTTCTCTTGTCATTCCATTTAATGTGACCCTTTTTCCATCTTTCATGTTAAAATACATCTCCATGGTTTTGTAATTGAATGTGATTGGCCCCAAGGTGATAAGCCATTGCACTCCCAATATTATGTTTGTATCTAGTATTTCCACTAAATAGAAGTCCTATGTCAAAGTGTACCTACCCAAGGTCAAGCTCATCTATGGAATATACTTGTCATGGGCCATGGTGCGTCCCCCTGCTACCTCAACCAAAAATCCCTCAAATTCTATTGTAGGGAAGTGTCTCCTCTCTACCATAGCAATGCCAATGAAGTTATGAGAAGATCCTCCATCAACGAGTACTGTCGCTCGTTGTCCTGGACAACTTTCTTTATCTGGAAAGTATTGAACTTGGGCACTCCACTGATGGATGCAATAATAGCCTTCTTAATCCATGCAGAATGGGGCATGGGTCCATCTTCCTCCTCCGCATGTGAGATATTTTATTCCTCCTCCTGATGCATCCCTATGTTATAAATGTATCTACTTCCTTCCTCATCCATCTCATCTTCACTGTCAGAGACTACTTCTATATAATTAATTTTTCCTTTACCCATGCATCTATGACCTGGCTGCCATGCCTCTTTGCAAGTGAAGCATAGTTGCTTCCTTCTTAGCTCCCTTCTAGTCACTTCATCCATCTTCCCATTTCCCTTGTATACATTTATTGTTTCTCGTACCCTTGGAATAATTGGGGGTCTAGGTGTAACCTTGTTTTTGTAGGCTGCCCCTACCAAATCTCCAGTATGCTTAATAACATCCTGTAAGGTGTTAGGCTTGAAATCCTTAACCCATCCATGCAAAGGATCATTCTAGACTTCTATGCACATAATGAATAAATTAGACTCTGTCATATCGGGAACCATGAATTTTACTCTCTAAAACTCCTCAATGAATGCTTCTTCCGACTATGTTTGTCTAATATGTGTAAGCTCCTTGAAATGAAGTTTTGGATCCTCCTTGTCAAATCTATCAATGAGTCTTTGGGTGAAGTAAATGTATGAAGTGACATGTTAATGACCCAAAGTGGCCATCCCATGGAACCACCAATCATGTGCTTTACCATTCAAGTGCAAGGTTGCAAACTTGATGACCCTTTCCTCCTCCATGGCATTCAATTGAAGGTAAGCATCCAACTTTTGTACCCATGCTTTGGCTGAGATCTAGCGTGTACCATTGAAGGGGGGCATCTCCATTTTTCTTGCCTTGCGCCCCAGCTCACTATCACCTCTATAGTGTTCTTTAGAACTTCATTTGCACCTGATGTGACAATATTCCCCAAAGAAACATGTCTATGAAATCCCGCACTCAATGCATTGTATTCTCTCTCCAAGACCTCCCATTCACTCTCTAAATTATCACGTCCAAGGGAATTTGTGTCCCTCCGCTGTGCCTCCAAGAAGGTGGGAATATATGTCCTAGGTGTAGTCCTACTAGCCATGTGAGAATGGGAATACATGCCCTCAGTTGATCTACACTCTTCTGCTTGATATTTGCATGGGGAATCCTCATAATTCTCGTTTCCTCCATGAGATTCATTGGCTCCTTGGTTTCTTCCAAACAAGGGTGTCTCCCTACCATGCATTTTCTCCATCAAGAACTAATAAAGGATATCTTGATGCTTTTGTTGTTCCTCCATTATTCCTATCATTCTCTCATGTCCACTATGAAAGTTTGCAAATGATATCTTCAATTATGCTTGTCCCCTAGACAAATGATTTTGCATCTCATCCAAGTGGCGTTGTAGAGTAATATGATTGTTTTGAAGTGTGTCATGCATTGTTTTAATTACCTTCTCTGCTGAAATGGTTGCCTCCTCTGGCAATGCTTTCTCTATTTCATGGTTTTCCCCCATGCTACCTTATGACTCTTCTCCTTCTAGTATCTATGGTAAAGGTTGTCCACCACGACCTCTCCTTTTAGTCATCAACTTAAATGTAGGCTAGCAAGGATATTCTCTCTGATACCACAGTAATGTTCCCAAGCAAGTTTGCTAGTAACTTAAGGGTTTAATGTTTGTTTGTGTGAGTTGTTTGTTGAATGTTTTTTCAAATTGTTTCTCCATAGTTGTGTTGGATTTTATTCAAGTTTTTTACAACATGTAGATGATATATATGGAACAAAAATAGATGAAAACAACAAGATACAAAAGAATAACACAATGGAATATACACAAAGTTCATATTTGACCTTTATTTATTAGATAAGTTTTCCTCCATACAAGAGATATATAGATCTCGGAAATATAGAAGAAATATAGAAGCTATGGATGAAGATGCCTCCAAGTGTAATATTCTGGTTTGTAATTTTTGGTATTTTTGTTTTTTTTAAGGTTCATAAATTTTTACAAACAATTGCATACACGATATTTTATGGAAAATGAGAAAATCTGATCTATATAAATCCTCCAATAGAATGTCGACCCACTATGCAATACTCAACAACAATTAAATATTTCAGATAGTTCAATACATCAGAAAATTAGCCACTACAACTTAACAATAAATTAGAACTTGATATATATAGTTGTTGTAGATTGTCCTTGTAATTTTTAGGGGGAAATTAGGCTTGCAATATGTAGACTGTTAACAACAAATTCTTTTGAGGAAGGTAGGATTGATATACGGGCTTATAGATATAAAATCATTGACTGTAATGGAAGAGTCGACCCATCACACAAGGAAAGTCCCTTTCCAGCAGTTAGGCTCTGCCCATATGAAGAAAATGACTCACATAAAATCCATAAATCAACCACAAGAGAATAGTTCATCCCAAAATGGAAACCAAATCCACCCAACACAGGGTTATTCCTTCTTTACACCATCAATCAACTCAGATGAAGATAAAAATTGATTCTGGCATATATATTAACACTGAGCAGATGTAGTAATGCATCCATAATGTCTCAACAAGGTAGGCCGACCCCTTTTGATAGTGAATCCATGTAGCTAATGCCTTCCCACCTGATTATCAATCTTCAAACAATTAAATAGGGCCCATAAAAGAAAGATCAAATTCAAGAATACTTAACAACTCAGTCCTTGGTGTACCTAACAACTTAATGGTTCACCCAATATTCAAAGGTGTGCCCTACATATAAATATTTCAGCCCCACGGTTCAGGAACTCACCCAACAGTGCTAAATTTGTACCCTTAACACTCAGTACTTCCTCCTTCATTCA